>JAVJIF010010698.1:0-171816 GCA_038442645.1 Agave tequilana
ATGTATGTATGTGTGTATGTGTCAAGATTTTATGTATCAGTCGTTTCTGATATATATCGACAATATCAAATCAAGTTCTAGGGTACCCGATACTTTATTACTATCAATCAATATCAAGGCCTATATTGTCAGTATGGTTGATATTACCGATATTGACAGCTAATATTGTGGACATTGATACTAAAACCATTGGCCATTAGCAATATTGAGATTTTAAATCATGATATGAACATATCGATGTAGAACTATTAAATTAAGAAAAAATTTATGCACCAGGGCATACCTTCAATCATGTTTAATAGTTGCTAATTATTTTTTTTGTCTTTTTCTTTTGTTTTGATTATTGTAAGTGTGTGCAACATTGTTTTAGCATGTTTTCTTTATAAGAGTAATGAGAGTAAAATTTTAGATTTCCTGCTTTTTTGGATTGATTGTTATACATCTGTGCATCTTTTATCATTTCTAAAGAGTAATGAGAATATAATTCACTAAATTTTTTCTTTTGTTTGATTTTTACACGACCGTGCAACCATGTTTTAGCAATTTTTATTTACAAGAGTAATGGGAGTAAAATTTACTAGCTTTCTTCTTCTTTTTTTATTGTCTGATTGTTTGTGGATGTATTTGTTTATGTGTCTATGTTTAACCATGTTTTATTATCATGTGAAATGACAATAAAATTTACTAGCTTTCTTCTTCTTTTTCGCTATTTTTTTTATTTGATGGTTATATATGCATTGTGTTTGTAGAGGTTATGGAGTTTTAACAAATTTATGATTGAAGCCCTAGTGTTTTTTATGAAACTCTTAATGGTTGTTTGATATAGATAATTAACAATTCTTATGAAATCACTGGTTCATTGATTACATTCATCGTGGTTATTGGTCACCGGTTACTCTTCATCCTGATTATTGTTCACC
Organism: Agave tequilana; assembly: GCA_038442645.1. Lineage (NCBI taxonomy): Eukaryota > Viridiplantae > Streptophyta > Magnoliopsida > Asparagales > Asparagaceae > Agave > Agave tequilana. Next base: position 921 of record JAVJIF010010698.1, read on the forward strand.
CTTGTGAACTACTATAATCCTTATATTTCCAAATAGTTGCAATTGATACCAAGTTGTCACTGCAAACTAGAATGATTTTAACACTCGCCATAGCCAATTAAAGTTAACTTTGACGATTCTACCATTGATGAGGTCTGATTCTAGTTATGAATCAATGACAACTTGAATAGTTTTGTATATTTGGTTCTTGAGTTTGCTTATGCTTTTTGTGCCATCTCTGGGGATAACCTCTGGTTTTTCGTGATTGGATTCCAAGGGAGGTTAAGGGTATTTGAGGTGTGAATTTGTATTTCTAGGAAATTTTAGCTTATGATGTATTTATGTATCCCAAAGAAAATTTGAGATCTCTGCAAAGAATCAAAGATATTATTGACTATTATAATTTGAGATCCAAATGAGATTAAGAGATATCTTCAAGTACTATAATTCGTTATTCCAAGAGAGAATGGAAGAGATTGCCGTTTGAGATGGTTAGAAATCCCAAAGGAGGATCATAGGGATTATTGTTTGAGTTCAATTCAGATTTACGATTTGGTTCAACTCTAATTTGTCTTCTTCTATTTAGTCAGATTTTGGTTTGGTTCAGATTTAGACTTGGTTTGGTTTTGTAACTTCTACTTAATTTAATTTAGCTTACATTTTAGCAGTTCTACATCGGTATTAATCTTTCAGTATCTATATCAATAATTCGTAATTTGCTTCAAAGTCCATAGTTCAGTATTTGTTTTCAAGATTTCTACAGTTTCATCATTTGTTTTCAGCACTATAGTAGTCTTAGGGCTTTTTGTTAGGGAAAAATTTCATTGCAATGTCATCATGAGTTTGTGGGAGAATTAGTTACAATACGTAATTAGTTAATTAATAAAGTTGTTTGGTTGTAAGGTCATGATAATATTTGAAGTCTTAGAGAGTGATAGAAATGTTATGAGTTATTGCTTTAGTAGTTTTACGCTATGTAAGGCATTGCGCCAACATGCCCCAAACTTGACCTGTAAAAGTACAGCCTAGAAACAGGTGGTCAATAAATTTTTCATCTACCATGTAGAGGGGATAAATGCTAGGCTCCTGCCAGCTCCTTCTTGTTAGATTGTCTCATGTCAGGATAGCTTTTTGATAACCAGCTAGAGGAAGGTCCATTTTTAATGGCGTCTTAAAAAGTTTTGATCTATTTTTAAGAAATTAAGATGATCTTAGAAATTAAGAAAACCATAATTATGACATCTTAAACCTAGTCGAAATAATTGATCTTATTTAAAATTATAGATTAAGTAAAAAGGATTAGAAAGATAACTAGATTTTGAAATTTTTTGCCTTAAAGAGTATGCACTTCACATTTTTGGGATGGAAACGAAGACTTAAAATGTCATAAATAAAAACATATTGTCTATATGAATAAAATATCACTTATTAAAGCTAGATAATTATGCCGCAAGAAGCATGATTATTCACGCCTAATTGTGGCTGAGAAACAAATAAAACTTCTTAATGTTTTGTGACCTTGTTTACTCGATTCCTAAAGCTGAGGGATGTTTTGTCATCTGGTGCCTAAAATCATCTAGTTTGAGAGTCACCGACTAAAAGCTTACCACCCAGGTAAATAGAACACCTAAGAAAACTAAGAGAAAAAAATATATATATATGGCTTGATAGTTGGAGTTGAAATCCCAAAAATTTACACTATCACAAAGTGCATATTATTTAAGTATTATGAGAGATTAATTTATTCAATCTAATTTTGAATTCATACTTTAATTGATGGCAAGATCTTGCATAAAACTATGTTTAAGGACGAATAGTTTTTGGTAAACTTATAACCTTTGATCGCTTAAATTTTCCAAAATATTTCAAAAACGTTTCTCTCTTTCAAAATGTGTTTTCAAAAATACTAACATTTATTTTTTTCTTTATGAATTTTGTGGGTGTAATCTATTGAAAATTCTCAGGAGACAAAACTCCTCCTCTAGGCAAACTTAGAGGTTTAACGGCTTGTTACACACGCTCAGTGCAATCACGTAATTTGTGAAAGTGGTGTAATAACATTTATAATTTAGTTTTTTTCTTCCTTAGCTTGGGACGAGCAAAAGATAAGTGTGGAGGTGTGATTAGTATCCAATTCTGCATCTTCATATCACATTTTTCTACCGATTTATGAATAAAATATCACTTCTAAATCGTGTTTTGGTCTATTTTGCTGATGGTCTATTTTGCTGATAATTAAGAGTATAAGGGAAAAGCGGTAATAAGAGCTTAAGTAGACATATTGTGGGTAATTAATCTAGATTTCTTGGAGACCAAGTAAGAGAACTTCTAGGTGATTACATTGGATTCTCATATTTAAAGCTGTATATGGAGAAATACAGATCCAACAATACAAAACCAGATACATACAAAAGGTCCTAAAAGCCAGACGAAGCAGCAGCCAAAATCAGGGACCTACATCACTGATATTGCCACGAAATGCGGCAATTGCCATGGATCCGCGGTAATGTAGTGGATCTATGCGTCGATCTTCAACGCATGGCTTCGTCTCGTCTTCCAAAACCTCCTTTTGCCTATAAATACTGCATTTAAAAACTAGAAATGAGGTTGGAGAGCAGTAGGCTAGGGTTTCTTCTCTTTAGTATAGATTTGTGTAGTTTTTTTATATTTTCTTTTGTATTTTTTATTTGTTTTAGATCATGTATTAGGGCAAAGTATAATTCAGGAGAGAGAGATAGATTGATGTAATAAAGAGTGGCAATTTATGAAGCTTCTTTTTTTCCATGATTTCTTTTCTAACCACTAAAATGATTAGCTAACTTTTCTCCCATGGCAATCTAACTACTAACACTAATCATCTAACTACTCACTTGATAATCCACATGAATTTAATAGTACAAGTCCTTGCTCTTGCAAGAGCCATTGATGGCTTGTGATGATGGATCCTAACATCTAACTTGCTAATTTGCTAACTCTCTTAATTCATTCTTGTCTCTAACTAGCTTTGATGATTTAATGTTTGCATTTGCTTGCTTTGATGCAAGTTTGAATGTTAAGAACCATTTTATATGCCATGCTTTGAAATGTCTCTTGAAGCCAATGATTAATGATGGCCAAGGATCCATATAAGACAACTTTCACTAAGAAGTTATTATGATTAGTAGAGTGCTTAGTAGTTGGTAGTCATGAGTTTTCTTATCTTTTTACTTTATTTTCAAAACCATTTCCAAAACCACTTTATTCTTTCTTATCGATGTTTTCATCATTTTTTTGTTCACCACAAGTTTCATCTTTTTTCTACTTTAACTCCACTCTCTAAATCACTTCACAAAGTTTTTCACTTTGTTTCTTTTGTGTTTTATCATCACTTCTGTTTGTTGTTTTATTTTCTCCACCAATATCATTTCTTGCATTCACCGTTTTCATCGCTTTCTCCTCTTACTACTTCTAGTTTTCTTTTCTTTTTCTTTCTCTTTCTTTAACAAAGAAGAACTTGTTAACAACTAATATGAGCATGCTGTTAATACTTTTATCGCCTCCTGTCCCTGCGGATTCGACCCGTATAGCCTATATGTTATAACAGAAGTATCAAGGAAGCCGAAGCACACATTTAAAATATTGATTTCAAAATACACATTTTCGTGCGCGATTCCACCTCGATCAGCTATTGATTAAGATACAAAATATTCAAACTCAAATGATACACATTGAACTTTCTCTCGTTGAAGATTGAAGCTCAAGAAGTCAGATCAAATCTAAATTTGATCGAAGATTTCATTGTTCACAGAAATAGAGTTTGTGTTTTGTATGTTTAGATGTGTAAAAACTTTAGATTGTAGAATTATCTGCTCAAGCTTGATAGCGCACAAACACATACGACTTTGCTGATGGTTTAAAGAGTTTTTCAGAAGTGAGAGAACACACAATGAGTTTTGAAAAACTTTTTGAAATATGTAGTGGAGTCTATCCACACATATTAGAGATCAAAAGAATTTGAATAAACTTATTTTATTTGATTTATGAAGTTTAAATTAATTTTATTCAAGTTTTGAAAAATAATCAGAAAATGTTGAACCATATTCGATAGCTCATTCAATAATTGAAAAAACATAGATACTCTATGTGAATGTATTGTTTTTGAGCTAAAAATTTTTTGATAACTCCTCTGTAGGGGTGTCAATTGGACCAAGCTGGACCGACAACCCACACAGGCACAGCTCGGGCTAACCCAGGCACGGCCCGGCCCAATCAGGACCTGGGCCAAACCCGACCTGGGTCCAGGTTTCTAGCGGGCCGGCCTCGGGTCCCCCAATTGGCGGCCCAGGCCCCAATGGCTCTTAGAGCCATTGGACTTGGTAGGCCGTGCCAGGCCGATTGGCCTGGACAAGAGCCCAATGGCTCTAAGAACCAATGGGGACTTTTTGCAAAAAAAAGTTTGCAAAACCCCCTCCTACATCCCAACGGCTCTTATAGCCGTTGGGGGATTTTTCAAATTTTTTTGCAAAAACCCCCTAACTAGTATATGTTGGTTTTTTTGTGTTCTTTGCAAAATAAAAATTACAAAAAATACTTTCTCCTTCTCTATAAATACTTGGACTTCCTCACTTGGATAAGTAATTTTTGGGAATCTTTAAGATTTTTTAAGAGTTTTTTTTGAATTTTTAAAGTTTTTATGTTTTTTATTTTTTTAATTGCCGAGCCGGCACGGGCCGGGTTGGGTCTGTCCTGGGGCTCAGGGCACCTGGGCCTTGGGCCATGCCCGTTCTATTTATAGAACCCGACCCGAGTCGAGCCGCCCGCCTTTTAGCCGGGCAGGCCAAGCCGGGCACGACCAGGCCTCGCCCGGGCCGAATTTGGCCCGGCCCGACAATTGACACCCCTACTCCTTTGCACACTTTTGACAATATTTGAAGAGAGCTAAGAAAAGACAAATTTTTGACAATTTAGTTATTTTTTTACTAACTGTCGAAAAGAGCTTTTGACAGCTCCAAACTAATTTCGACATCAACTTACAGAAAGTCAGGTTGTTGCAGAGCAACCCTATTTTTGAAATTTTTAGGTTTTTCTTAAACTTTTGAAAATCATTTTTGATAGCTTGTGCATAACTTTGGAAAGTGCTTTGAATCAATAGTAAGTTTATAGCTTTTGAAAGTGCTTTCAACAACTTTCAAAACTGAACATCTGAGTTTAAAAAATATAGTCATTTGTGACAGTTACATGTTTAAAGTCCTCCAGCTACTTTCGACACGTAGTTGAATTTTCTCTGCTGATTTTTAGAGAACATTTTGTTTTATTTTTTGTTATATAATCAAATCATTGCAGAGATTTTTAGTGAACTCAGGTCGCACCCTTATTCTTTGTATTGTTGTATACCTCTAGTGAGAGAGGTGGCTGTAAGTTGATCTTAAGGATCGCAATTGTAGGAATTGCGACCAAGTGTTGTAGAAGTTGAGGCTTTGTTGTGATCAAGAGGAATCATGGTTGTAGGCATTCCGACTTCGGGTTGATCTTGCGGGATCAAGATTGTAAGCGTATTTCAGTTTCGCCAACTAGTTATTGTACTTACATCTCCGTAAGAGTTGGAGACATCAAGTGATTCGAACCTCGAGAAAATATCCCTTGTATTTACGGAGTTTTCTCTTTCTTTACTCTTTACATTACTTTATCTCTGCTTATACTTGGTCATATTTGCATGTTATTATGTATTGTGTTTAATTGATGCAAATAGTTTTTTTAATTTTTGCATATTTGATTAGCATCACCAATTCACCCACTTTAAGTGAATTTTAATTGGTATCAGGGCTAATACTCTTGTTTAAAGTTTAACCACTTAAGAGTTGATCCTTATTTAGCTATTCACATACTTGTCAGTACACATACATGGCTTCGCACGGAAATAATTTTAGTGTTTGATCTCCACTTAGGTTAGATTCTCTTAACTTCCCTATATGGAAGATTAAGATGAAAGTTTTTCTAAAATCAGTTGGTAGGGATGTTTTGCTATCTGTAGAAAAGGATTTTAAAGAATCTGGCCATATGACTGACCTTTGACCTGAGAATATCTCCAAGGAATTCAAAGCCAATGCTAAGCCAACCTATGCCTTAATGATAGCCCTCAATGATGATGCACTTTATAGGGTTATAAATTGTGAGTCTCATTTGAGATTTGGAGCACTTTGATTGTCACACACGATACGTGTCAAATTAAAAGAGCTGATTTACTCACATCAGAATATGAAAGTTTTCAAATGCATGAGAGTGAGTGGAAATGTAGATTATATGCTTACTCATTTTGGTAAAATTACTAATGATCTCATTTCTCTAGGTGAACCAATCTCTAACGATCACCAGGTGCGAAAAATCATCTGACCACTTCCCAAATCATGAGAGGTCAAAACAATCACCTTGAAAGAACTGAAAGATTCCAAGGAGATAGATTAATGAAATTCATGAAAAACTTGAAGACCCATAAAATGAAGCTCAAAGCATGTTAGAAAAAAGAACCATAAAAAAAGAAGAATGTTGCATTCAAGGCCTCCACGTCTAAGAAATCATACAAAAATAATGCAATGAAAACTACATGGGATATTTCGGACAAAGAGGCTGACAACACTAAATTATGTTTTATGGCACTAGGCGACAACGCATATAAGGTACAATCTGAACTCACTTTAGATGATGTAGAAATAATTGTTGATGAAATTTCCATGGCATTTACAAAAGTGTTAAAAAATATGAATCAATTAGAATTAAACGTTTCAAACTGAGAAAAGAAAATAATGCCTTATCATCTATAGAAATTACTTTAAAAGAAAAAGAAAATATGACTATCTCTCACAACAAGGTTAAAAAGGAATTTGATTTACATATGGGCACGTGCCATGCAAAGAACATTGAGATTTTATTAATAACACAGAAATAAATGAAATAGAAAAATAAATGATTTAAGCTCAATTTTGTGCAAGTGTACATTTGCACACCGATTTCTTATGATGTAGTTGTGTGTTCTCTGAAGATATAGAGAGAAGGTACCTTAATAGCAGTTGCTCATGGGATATGAAAGACTACTCTCATTTAGTTGCATCGCTATCAAGGACACAAGGTGAGATAGTCACCTTTGGAAACTATGGATTTAGTAAGATCACTGGTATCAGTAATATCAATATATCTCCATCTACCATCTTAAAAGATGTTTATTATTTGTTAATAGTTTAAAGGCTAATCTTATTAGTGGATAGAAATGTTTACACTATTGACCATATTGATAACACTAATCAAGAGAGTGTTTAAGTGCCTTTGATCAAGAGGCATAGACTTGACATAAAAGAATCGAGAATGCAAACTCAAAACTCAATGGGAAGCTCAACAAGAAGCCTTGCTAAGAAGGCCACCCACGCATAAAGTTCCAAAATACTTGACTTGTAAAAATTGCAAGAGAAATAAACAAGAGATCATCTCATTGAGATGGTAACTAATTCTAAATCCTTACTATTATTCCTCATGGATTTATTTGGTTCTATAAGGACATTAAGTCTTGGTTGTAAAAACTTTATTTTCATAATTGTCAATGATTTCTCTTGATGTACATGTGTTTTGTTTTCAAAACACAAAAGTAATGTGTTTGATTTCTTTTCAAGTTTTAGAAAACATGTTCAAATAGAATATGGTTGCTCTATTGTAAAGATTAGAAGTAATCATGGTTGTGAATTTGAAAATAAGTTTTTTGTTTTGTTTTTTGATGAGTATGGCATTGAACACACACTCTTCACACCAAGAATACTGCAACATATTGTGTTGCGAACAGAAGAATCATAAAATATAAGAAATGGCATGTATGCTATTGAACTCGTATTATTTTCAAAAATATTTTTGAGATAAAGTCATTAATATGGCATGTGATATGTTAAATCATTTTTGATCTAGTCAATGTTGAAAAGTACTCTCATTGAGCTTTATTATCAAAAATCTAAAACATTTCATCTTTTCATATTTTTAAATGTAAATATTTTATCTTAAGTACTAAGGATAATTTGGTAAATTTAAGTCAAAATTGGATGATTGTATTTTTTTGGATATGCAACTTCTAAGGCTTATTTGTTCTCAAATGAAAATTTTATGATAGCTGAAGAATCTATACATGTTTTAATTTAAAGAAACTACTCTTTTGAATCTAAGAAAAGATGATAATCAAATAGGTACACTGCCAGATGAATTGAGAAAGATGAACTTTGTTGACTACAATAAAATAAGAGGTTTATCACTAGAGTTCAAGCTCAAAGCTAGTGCAGTTGTGTAGACCTTTTATCACAACTACTATCTAATAATATATGGATGCTCTTAAAAGTAAGATTTATTATTGACTTTGCAAGGTTTAAAAATAATTTTATATTTTCAAATAGATGTTAAAGTGTTTCTTCAAAATGGAGGATGAAGTTTATAACCTTCAATTTTTTGAAAATAATACATGTTACGCCTCGCAACCATAATACATATAAAAAGGTACATGACGAGAGCCGGTGATGTATTTCCAACAAATACGTTAAGCCTCAGTACATTAAATCAATTAACAAAGTCTTCAGTTATTCCAGCATAAAAGAAATTAAGTACATAATACCACGAAAGATTCCACTTATTAAAACATAATAGGACAATAGAAAATATAACCATAAAAATTTCTCACATAATGAGAAAGCTAACTGCCTACTGTAGATTTGCGATATGCTGAAATACTCCTAGGCCTGTGGAGTCTCTGGATCAGAACCTGAGCAAACAAACTCAGGGTCATCAATAGCGACCTAAGTGCGTGATAAATGAGGGATATAAAGAATCATGCCAAAATAACAACAACATGCATAGCTAGGTATAGTTTATCATATTAATAATTAGCATATTAGAAAATGTTAAAGCACAGAAATATACACTAAATTGCCATTTATAAAATATAATATATCCCGTATAGAGTCATGTTGTCAAGATGTTGGTGTATGTCTATTCTTAATGTCTTGTTGTTTGAAACTAATAATTGAAGACAGTAATTTGTGTTTTAGGTGGGTTCCGTGCATACCCGGAACCACGGAACAATCACCTGGCGCTGAACCAGGTCCTACTGCTAGGTAGTTAATAATAATAACAATATGTCGATAATAATAACAATTTGAAAAATACGGGATATCAATTATTCCCCAGAACCCTGCAGTGGAACCGTCTTTCAGCTCCGCATTTCTATATCCTAAGTGAAAATACACCTAGAGGGGGGTGAATGGTGTACTAGCTAATCTAATGCCAAATGATGCGGAATTAAAACTCAAATGCAACACACTATGTGTAACTAAAGAGTTTAGCCAAATTTTTGATGACGGGATCTGGACTATCTCCTCTAGATTCCTCTAAATAAGAGTTGAGGTACTATTTGAAGCTCTCTTGGATCAACACAAGTATGGGCACACAAACAATACCAAACATGTATGAGATATGAACAATATAAAGCAATACAAGATATAAGAGAGATTGAGTAAGAGATAGTGGATCAAACGCAAACACCAAGATATGTTTTGAGGTTCGAGCCACTGCTCTACGTTCCCCCTTCACAAGAAGGATTTTCACTACGTCCACACAGGACCTCCCACAAAAGGAACCTCCACCGAGGAATTTGCAATTACAAGTTTGGAGTATACAACTCCTCTCTTCAACACAACCACATTTACTCAAGAGGAAAGGCACAAAGACAAAACAACAATCACCGCTACACAAGAGGGATAAAGGCACAAAGCCAAACTCCACTACAATCACCTCTACACAAGAGGGATAAAGGCACAAAGCCAAACTCTACTACAATCACCTCTACACAAGAGAGACAAGGCACAAAGCCAAACCACAATCTCAATCACCTCTATACAAGAGGAACAAGGCACAAAGCTAAAGCAAAGAAAAGATTACAAGCTTGGTGATCACAAGAGACCAGAACTAACACATTGTGATCATAATAGACCACAATGAATTTTTCTCCCAAAAATAAGATCCTATAGATAGAATTAGAGATGATAGCTCAAGTGTAAGAAAATAAGGTGTTTGGAAAACAAATCATAAAGAAAAACACTTGGAAAAAATACAAGATAGATATCAAAAGAAAGATCAAAGCCAATTTCCCAAAGACTCTCTTTCCTTTGATTTTTCCAATCCTTGAAAACAAATAAAAGATAAATCTTTTTGGCACAAAAACTCTTCAAAAACCTGCTCTAAACACTTGAATAGATGAGAAGAAAAGCTTTTGAAAAACTTGTTAAAAATAGCCCAAGAGATGGCTTATTTATAGCCTCTCAAAAAACTAGCCGTTGGCAGCCAGAAAGGTCCAGATTGCCCTTCCAATCGACCGGCCGGTCGACCATCCCAACGGTCATATTCTGACCGTTGGCACTCAGTCGACTGCTCGGTCGATGGGGCACAACCTGTCGGTCGACCGCCCGATCGACCAGCAATACCTGAGTTGGGGTACTTTCAGTTGGTCGACCGCCCGGTCGATCGGCCTTCTTGACTGGCCTTGTGCACGTATCTTGTGCACATCAGTCGACCGACCAGTCAACCGACATCTGGTCCGGTCGACCGTCCGGTTGACCGCCAGCTGTCTTTGGCTAAAATTAGGGGCATTAAAACTTAATCATTTTAACTTCTATAAAATCTCATAAATTCTATAAAAATTAGATCCTTATTAACATTTAAAGAATAAATATATGTGACCAAAAAGCATCACATATTACACACTATTTGAACTATTTTTGTGATAAAAAATATTTGGCCTTAAATAAAAACCGTATTTTTCAAAACTTGGATTTTGAAAAGAAAAACGTTTTCTCCAAAACTTGTATAAATATAAAAACAAGATATTGAAACATATTTTAAGCATATTGTATATGGATAGAATTCAATACACATGCACATAATATATCTTTGTTTTTGTCATAAAATCCAAAATAGATTTTGTTAATTACAAAACTCTAAACACATGAATAGGATCATCAAAATAAGTTTCTCTAATCATATAACGCATAGATGTATATAGATGAAATCTAATATACATTTAAACCATGTAAACTTTATTTTGATTCTATCTATTCATGAATACCATATATATTTATATTCGAAATCTAAAACCGGTAAAGTGAAAACCAAACGTATTGAACTTGTATGTGTGTGTGAACTTGAGCATATCAACACTATCTATCTTTACACAAGATCTAAACACAAATAAACTAAACTCAAACTAAAGTCTTCTTGTAGAACTCCTTCTCCAAGCTAACTCGATCCAAACATGATCCAAAGAGCTTGACTCTATCTGAGTGCTAGATGCGATCTTGACGCGCAAGCTCTTGAATCTACATTGTGTTAGCTCCAAAATTCCTTTGTTGAAACTAAGCACCTACTAAGATCCTGATAGTAAATCTGAAACTATATAAATACAAGATCATTAGTACTATAACTATATGAGTTAATCATCATCAAACTAGAGTAATGGGCCTTTGGGCCAACACTAAGTCCACCCAAAATATCAACACCGTCTCCTTTATCAACTTCCCCATCCCCAGGTGTAAGTTATCTAATGATTATATCACCTAATTTACTAGGTATGAACAATAACAATGACAATGGCTATGTGACAATGAAACAATATCTTACCAGTGACAATGGTAACATGATCCTTTCTTCAATATTCTTATGATCCAATACAATGTGTAAATTTCTACTATAAAGTCAATATATAATATAAGAATCCAGTGTCACATTCATTTTCTGCAATTTTAACAATTTTAACTACTTTTAAATGTTTACCAATAAATGACAATTTTATAATTTTAATAATTTCTACTTTTATTAAATAATTCAATGAATTCTAATCAAGAGAAATTTAGTGATTAAAAAAATAGTAATTTTTTTATACAACACTAATATTTAATCTTACAAATTTCTAAATAAATTTCTAAACTTTAGAAAATTCAACAATCAATTTACTAAATAACCATTTAGTAGTAGCAACAAATAGACATCTCATAATAAACAAAATGATATATATAAAGTGTGTAAAAGAACACTCACCAGGGCTTATCACGCGTCCAAATATTAATTTGAAGAAATCTACATTAAATACACTCGAATTTTTACATAAGATATCGAATTTGATGTTATTCAGTGGTTTAAATTAAATACGGATGGTTCAGATCTTAAAACAAGGTCGTATTATGATGCATTGAGTTTATAGAATTATTTATATTTTATTTCCTGATTTTTGTTGGGTTTAAATGGTTAAAAACATGAAATTTTCTAAACGGGTTTGAATGTTGAAATAGTGAGTTTCAACTGAGAATGCAGTGGTTTAGTCCAATATGAGCTTCAAATATTCCCAAAAGTTTTTAGTAGATTCTAAGGGTCATCCAAATATTTATTCCTATTTTTATTTATTTTTTTCAAAATTTTATCTAGTCAATTTAATTGTTTTTCAACAAGTTAGCGGGTCTGTTTTTGCATTTGGGTCGAGCTCAAACAGATAATAATCCAAAATCAGTGGGCTGGGCTAGACTGGTTATGGGCCTGACTGAAATTGGGCTTCAAGATTTTATATATATATATGAGAAAAATGTATATCAGCCGACGGCTAAGAGACCCTCTCAGCCTGCGGTGACGTGGCACATTATTAGCCACACTAGAAAGGACGCCCCGCCTATTGAAATAGTTTAAATTACTAAATGCCCCTGTGGTAAAAGAAAGTGGATCTGTATAGTTTATTATTTTTTATATTTCTGACATTAGTCAATATTGTCACAATTATCTTTTATAACTGCGGCCAAACTGCGACCAATTTCATCAAATCATGAAACTAATTTGAATGCTTCTTTATTAATTTTTTTCAATTTGAAATTTATTAATTTGAAATTTACTAATTTTTGTTTACATTTTTTCGCATGTAATGTATAAATTATTATTATTTTTTACATATTGAATGCAGACAAGGACTGCGACTATGATCGCAGTGCTTAACGAGAGCAAGTCGTTGACGTTTTTTTTTGCTAGGTTAAATGTAATAACGGTGACTAAGAACTGATACTATAATCGCAGTTTATGTATTATTTTATATATTTGTTCTTCAATGTGACTGTTGTCTCAGCTGCCTATAAACTATTAAATTTTCTTTTACATATAGCATGCGATCAAGGTCTGTGACTATGGTCGCAGTACTCACGATAGCATTTTTTGTGGATGAATTTTTTGCTAAGTTAAATGTAATAACAGTGACTAAGGACTGATACTATAGTCGCAGTTTACGTATGATTTTATATATTTTCTCTTCATTGTAACTGTTGTCTCAGCCGCCTATAAACTATGAATTTTTTTACTTATTGCATGCGAAGTAGGACTGCGGTATGGTCGCAGTGTTTAACGACAGCGGTCGCAGTTTTCTAATTTGTGATATACAGTGAAATATACTGATTTGAGAGGACTGCGATCATGTTCGCAGTATTATCTGTTTATATAATTTAATTTTGGACTGGGACCATGGTAGCTGTTTTTAATTTTATTGAATGCAAAACGATCAAACTGTTTATGACTGGACAGTGACCGTGGTCGCAGTTTCATATGTAATTATTATATGAGTACTGCGACCATTATCGCAGATAAGATGCAAAAATAATAACTATACGGTATACTTTATATATTTTTTAAAAATATGAAAGATTATTTTACAGATAGAAATAAATTTTATTTATAACATAATATGGTCAGAAAGAGACCTTACAAAAAAAGAGCATTAAAAGCTCTTAAAAGAAGACAAAATAACGTTGAATATCAGAAGATCAGGAAATCCTAATCCTCATTGTCATCACCATCATAAGCAGATTCGTCATCTCCATTCTCCTCGTCTTCCTGTTCATCACTTATTTCCTCATCATCTTCCTCTTTTTGAGGATTTTTTTGTTAATCGATAAACTCCCAGAATGGATCGTCTCTATCAAGCTCTTCGTCTGATCCGTGTCGAGAAAGCGAGCCTCCAGCATCAGAGGACATACTTTCATCAAGCATGTCTCTATCAAGTGTCAGAGGAATAATTTCCTCTTCACTAAGCCCCATGAAAACTTTATCATCCTCATGAAGAGGAGGATCAGTTAAAATATTATATGATGTAGTGAGATAGTCAAAAGGAGTGAGTCCAGACTGGTATCAGATTCACTAGAATACCCTGAAGAAAGAGGACCGGTGGGAGAATGATTGAAGTTGAAATCTGAGTATTTAGAGAAAGAAGATGGGGAAGACATGATTCAAAAATGAATTATTTTTCTGAGCAAAAATATAGTTTTTAGATATGCGATAATATATTAGTTACAAGCACTATATAAAGGTCAATAATGTGAAAGAACACGAATAGTAATAATAATTGTTATAGGTGACGGTTGAGTATTGGAAGAAGTGGTAAAAAATCAAATATTTAATTGAAGAGTTATGGCGGGAGAATCCGAAGAGTTCCTTTTTTCCAGAGGTTTACTACGTGACGTACAAATTAACTTTTTATAGAATATTTTTTCTATATCTTTAGATTACGTATGGTGCACATCTTTCCTTTATCGAGATTAATATTAGTGCATATCTTTTTTCGAGACTGTTGTTGTATCACGGTAGATAGAATATTAATTACTTCATTTAATTCAGTGTAATTAATATAGTATTTTATAAGATGTGATATACGCGAACTGATCTCAGGGTCACATGGCTAATCTACTTTGTAAAATTATCAAAAATCTGTTACATAAGGCATACGAAAAAAGATTGCGACTTTGGTCGCAGTGCTGAACGAAGGTCGCAGTGCTAAACGATAGCATGTTTCGTCTGTTATTTTTATGCGAATAAGGAATGCGACTAGGGTCGCAGACGTGATATAAAAAAAGAATGCAACTAGAGTCGCAGACGTGATATAAAAAAGTTTTGTTATACTATGACTGCGACTAGTGTCGCAGTCGTCATATAAAATTGAAAGTTATATTGTATTAAGTCTACGACCATAGTCGCAATGTTCGAAAGTTTTATTATACTATGACTGCAACTATGATCACAGACTTTGTAGAATGGTCAGAATTCTATTACACAAGGCATGTGAAAAAGACAGCGTCTGTCGTCAGAGTGCTGAACGATATCATGTTTCGTCTGTTATGAATTTTTTGTGTTTAAGGAATGCGAAATAATTAACCATTGTCTTACATTAATTTTTTACACTGTACATTTGTAATAGAAAAATCAATATACGGTTGCCCCACATTAAATTTCATTTTTCTATTTATTTCAGTTTCTTTTATTAAACCTATATGAGTTGAAAATAACACGAAATAAAATAATATAAAATGAAATAAAAAACAATAATTTTTTATGTTTCAAACATGTTTTTTACTTTTCAATGATGCTATTTATTTTACATTATCTTGATTCAAATTTTTTCTATTATATTTTCTATGTAGTAGAATTAGGAATTTTATAACTGTAGATATATTCAGCTGAAAATTTTTTAGGTAAATTTTGTTTGTGGATGAGTTTATGCTAGTTTAGAAGTAAAAAAGGGGTATTTTTGTCAATTTGATTCACGATTGTTTAGGCGGGATTTTTTTGATTTTTTTGGCGCCTATACTTTGCGGCCGATATGTGACATATATTCAGCCACGTCACCGCCGGCTGAGAAACTCTCTCAGCCGTTGGCTGAGGTACAGTAACCCCTATATATATTATTTTTTTAATTTTTGGCTGGCCCAATAAGGCCAAGCCCAGGTGCTATCTGCACTCGAGCCAGGTGGCCCAAGGGCTCTACTCTCGACCTAGCCGAGAGCAGGCCTCTCTATTTATTTATTTATTTTATTGTTGTCTGGCCCAATGGCGGCCCAGGCCATTGAGCTTGGCCAAGCCCCGGTGTGGGTCTGCACTTGGGTCAGTTGCAGACCCGGCTGCACAAGCCCTTGTAGGTTTGTGCAGCACAGGATTGCTCTTGGCCTGTTGGCCAAGAGCAATCAGGTTATATTTTTTTTTTTAGATTTGATAAAATTCCAAAAAATCTAATTTGTATATTAGAATATTACCCTATATATTTTATTTAGGTCATTGGGTGATGTTCTAATTTTATGGAAGGGAAAAATTTAAAGATGAAATATTTTTAATTCAAAAGAATTTCTTTTCTCTTTAATATTCTAGAATTTTGTTTTAAATTTTTTTATAATTTAATTAGTGCAATGATATATTACTTTTATATATTTTATTTTGATTAAGGTGACATTCTTGATGAAAAATAGATTCATGGAACGAGAAATTTAAACATCATATTTGAATTTTAAATAAAATTTTAATTCGAACAATTATTTTGTTTGGATCTGTGGGTGAGATTTTACATTCATGAAAAGAGAAATTTAAACAGGATATTTTAATAAATTTTAATTCATACAAATTATTTTATTTAGATCTTTGGATGAGATTAAGAATTCATGGAGAGAGGAATTTAAACATGATATTTCAATAAATTCTTTTAACTTAAACAAATCATGTTATTAAGATTATTGGTTTAGATTCTAGATGGAAAATTCATAAAAAAAATGAACTAACCATTATAGGTAAATGCTAACTGTGCTTTTCTTACTTGGACTGATTCCCATAGCCTGCTTCTTAGTTTCCATGCTTCGAGTATGTTCCCTAGTCACGATGGATTCCAAGGAGGGAGGTGAAGGGAGGATGAAGAAATTTGAATCTGAGGTTCTTTCTTTCTGTCGTTCTTTTATTTTCTAAGAGGCAGGAGGAGAGGTATTACATTAATATATTATGATAAAATCTTTATATTAGGATTTTTAGCACTAAGTTTCAACAGAAGAATCAGGTTATTAAGATAAAGATCAATAAGAATCTCACGAGATCTTTCAGTTGGAATTTGAAATTTAAATTTAACTTTAGGTTTTTTAAACAAATTAGATCACCTACATAATCACACGCCAATGTGGCATTATGATTTAGATACCAGGACTTGGTATAGGAGAAGATGAGTTCGAATTTTGGCATAAACAAGTTAAGCACACAAATACATATTATTATTATTACTATATATATATTTTAAAATTTATTTAATTATTTTATTTTGGGTATTGCAATCTATCCACCTAAAAAGAAAATTTCATCCTCAATATTTAAGTTCAAGAGGAAGAAAAGAGTTACCTAATCATCATGAAAGAGGTGAGGATAGCGATCACGAATGAAGTCTCTAGCTCCTACGTCGCTTCTCCCAGAGATCGCCTGCCCCAAGATACCAGAACAAGTGGAATGATCTGCTTCTTCTGTTTCTTGGTGGTCCGGTCTAGAATAGTTATAGGTCTTTCAGGATAGGATAAATCTGGCCTAAGCTCTACCTCAATATGATCCAAAACATAATTATCATCTCGGACACACCTCCTCAACTGAGTAATGTTTAGTTCATTTATTTTACAAATTTTCCATCTAGAATCTTAACCAATAATCTTAATAACATGATTTGTATAAGTTAAAAAAATTTATTGGAATATCATATTCAAATTCCTCTTTCCATGAATTCTTATTCTCATCAAAGGATCTAAATAAAATAATTTGTATGAATTAAAATTTATTTATTTATTTTATGGGTATTGCATAACAAGAGTATTACAATAAATTTTTTGAATCATATGTTCAAAATTATAGAGAACATTATGATTTGAAACAAGCACCTCATGCTTGACATGAATGGCTTTGAAATTTGTTTTGTAAAGATGGTTTTGTAAGAGTAGAAATAATTGCACTTTAATTGTGATAATAATGTACTACTTGTGCAAATTTATATCGGTTTGTCCTTCTTCTTGATTTTTATTGTTATGTTCATAATATATGTAAATTAGTGAATATTGGATAATACATGTTTTATTGAATATATTGTGAGGTACATATGTATAAGTGACTGGTTTTTTATTGAATATATTGTGAGGTACATATGTATAAGTGACTGGTTATGAATATTGTGATATATGTATATATATGTTTACACATAAAACATGTTGTGTTAATGTAATAAGAATTTGGTGATATATGCATTTTTTGTTGATGATATATGCATGATATATGAAAATTGGTGATATACATATTGATACATGTATTCTTTATTGGACATATGAGATATGTTTATTATTTACTTGTACATATGTGAAAATATGCTAATTTGTGCATGTTTTGTTTTACAAGCTTAGAAAATTTGAGACTGGTTGAGACACATCATACTTAATTTTGTGATATATGTATCTTATATGTTCACTCTAGTGTATTTCTATATCTATGAGCTACTCTTATTGAAATTTGCATACATACATGTAGTTTTTGTGATTGTGCATATATGTGCTTGTTTTCATGGATGGCTCTATACATGTTTTAGCACATTTCAGTATTTTTAAAGATTGAATATGCTAAAATTATAGAATTTAATGTTTATGCATATATATATATATATATATATATATATATATATATATATATATATATATATATATATATATATATATATATATATATATATATATATATATATATATTTGACATTTACGATACACATACAAATTTTTGAGAATAACTCCTTTTGATACAGATTTTGGAATTTAATGTAATATATCTCTAATCTGTGCATATATATATGGGGAGGTTAATATCTCTATCTATATTTTGATTTACATTGCATATATGTAGAGGGAGTACTCTCAATCTGAGAAGTGTACTCAAATGTTTATAATTGTAAATTCCATTTACCTAAGTATCTTAATAATTTTTTATATTTTATTTATTTTCATTCAAATTGTAATACCTCTACTTTGAAATACATGACTTAATAATGTATAATAGCATCTTAATATATATTGCATTAATTATTAATTAACTTGGTTTATATCTTATAATTATTGTTGGTGTTATTAATTATTATTATTACTATTATTATTAGTGTTATTGATACTTTATTATTGTTGTTGATTAATATGGATTATTATTATTACTATTATTTGATCTTATTTTCTCTTAGCCTAAGAATCCTAGCCCAAGTCTAATTCTTTTCCTCCCTCATTTCAATTTCTTTGGTATTTTTCCCTTGGCCCAAACCTGACCAAAGATCAAGCCAACCTTCATCTATTCTTTCATTTTTACCCTAGCCCATAGAGAACCATTTCCCAAAACCCATCATCAAAATATCTAATTCTGATCATAATTCAAATTCTAGTACTAACAATCAAATAAATCCTATCTTATTAGATTCCAATCCTAACTAATCTAAACCCAAATTCCCTTCATAATATTTCTTCTCCCCATCTACAGTTGCCGTTTCCCCTCCTTGCCGCACTTTTAACACCCGGCACACCCCGGCGCTCCTCCCTCTGCTATCACATATCATCAGGCCGCAAGTTCCTCTCCTGGCTGAGTGCACCATCCTCGTGCCCCATCCGTCGAGCTCCACCCACGCCTTGGCCTCCATAACCCAACAACAGCCCAGCAGCACCACCCACATCTTCTCCTTGCCGCTCTCCACCTTGGTTGAAACCACCTTCCCAAGCCTCTTACCGTGAGCTCTCGCTTGGCAACACCCCCGAACACCAAGCTCCTGCACCATGCTTCACCGTCATCCTCCGCGAAACCCTCGAACACCTCCTCGGCCTCCGCCATCCTCTCCGTTGAACTTGAACCCTTGCGGCATCTTCACCATCATCTCTCCACACCCCTTGCAGCCGGCACCACAACACAGCCCTCACTCTCTGCCGTTGATGTGGGAACTGTTGGACTAGGGGACATGCAAGTGAAGAGGCGATAGATGTTTGCTAACTCCAAACACTCTTGAGTACTGGTTTGCTACCTTTTAGTACCTCCAAAATAAATTCACCCAAACTAATGCTTTTCACAAAGTGGGAAGCTCTGCAATGCTTTGCTTTGCTTTCTTTGTTTTTCTTCTTTTCTTGTGCTTTACAAGACAACCATATGACCCCTTATATAGGATTGTATACAATGAAGTTTCAAGTATAATAAATACATATGTTAATAACCTCACAAAACTCTCTTAGTAAATATGCTATAGGTTTTGCTTAACTTTATTGGTAGAGTCAATAAACTTCAGGTTTGGTTTTGCATTAAGTCCATAACTCAAACAAATCACCCCTTCAAACCTAAAGCGTAGTCATGCCGAGCTTGTCTCTTAATCTTCTAAATGCATCTGCTGTTAGAGGCTTGGTGAATATGTCTGCGACTTGATCTAGAGTATGACAATACTCCAGTACTATGGTTTTCTTCTTTACATGATCTCTAAGGAAATGAAACTGTGTATCTATGTGTTTGCTCCTCCCATGGTGTACTGGGTCCTTTGCAAGCTGTATAGCTGATTTGTTGTCTACAAATATCATTGTTGGTTTTTCTTGTGGATGATCCAGCTCCTTTAAAATATTTCTCAGCCAAATTGTTTCACAGACTGTAGATGCAGCCGCCACATATTCTGCTTCACATGAAGATAAGGCCACAAATCCTTGCTTCCTTGCTTCTTTGAGGTCCATGAAATGCAGTTGACCCAAGAAAGAAGACATAGCCAGTGGTGCTTTTTCTCTCATCTTGGTCACCTCCATGATCGCTATCTGAATAGCCTACTAAATCTGAAGTTTTACTATAAGCATAACATAGACCAAGGTTGAGTGTGCGTTTCATATACCTTAAAATTCTCTTCGCAGCTAGCCAATAAGACTCCTTCGGCGTCTCCATATAACGACTCACAAGTCTGACTCCATAAACGATATCAGGCCTTGTGATCGTCAAGTACCTCAGGCTACCAATTAGACTTTTAAAGAGAGTCGAGTCTACAAAATGTCCATTTCCTTCTCTTGATAGCTTCGTTCCTATAGCTATTGGGGTGTTCACCGGTTTGTAGTTACTTATCTTGAATTTCTCCAAGATCTCCTTCATGTACTTCTTTTGAGATATAAATATCTCATCTTGTTGCCGCTTCACTTCGATGCCAAGAAAATAAGACATCAATCATTGTCCGTCATCTCAAATTCATTGAACATCGCCGCCTTGAATTCAACAAGCATTTCGGTGCTACTTCCTGTATACAACATATCATCAACATAAAGACAAATTATTAGAAATTCGTCTTGATGGGTCCTCTTCATGTAGATGGCATGCTCATAGGGACATTTGCTGAAGCCATTTTGATGAAGGTAACCATCAATTCGGGTATTCCACGCCCGTGGTGCCTGCTTTAAGCCGTACAAGGCTTTCTTAAGGCGATAAACCTTGTCTTCTTGTCCTTTTATCAGAAAACCTTCTGGTTGATGTACGTATACCTCTTCTTCAAGAATACCATTGAGAAAAGCTGATTTGACATCTAGATGATATATCTTCCACCTGTGATGAGCTACAAGTGAAATTAATAATCTCACCGTGTCTAATCGAGCAACTGGTGCAAAGACTTCTCCATAGTCGGTGCTGTACTTTTGTTTGTAGCCTTTCGCAATAAGTCTTGCCTTGTATCGATCAACTTCACCATCTGCTATGCGTTTGATCTTGTACACCCATTTGACATCTATTGCCTTGTGACTTTGTGAAAGTGTTGTTAACTCTCATTTGTCGTTCTTCTGGATGGCTTGAATCTCCTCCTTCATTGCTGATTGCCAACAATCTTCTTCCTCAGCCTCTTAGAAAGTGAGAGGCTCATGATCAGCTTATAAGCAGAAGAGATTAGTCTCTCCATCTTCTTCTATCTGCTCATAGATCTCCCTGAGGCTTCTCATTTTGATGGGACCTCATTGCACGGAGGATTCGCTACTACTACTTCCCCAGAAGATGGAGAACCTCTTGCAGAAGACGGTGTAGTATGTTGAGGAGATGGTGCTGTACCTGATGGTGGAACCTCTTGTGGAGGCTCGTCAGGTCCATTCACCATAGGTTGCTCTTTGATAGTCTCTTCATTACTCCAACTTCATGCTTCAGCTTCATTGAAAATAACATCTCTACTAACCACTAGTTTCTCAGTTAGTGGATTGTAAAGCTTGTATGCCTTCGACTCCTCACTATATCCGATGAAAATGCATTTTTCACCATGATTGTCAAGCTTCTTTCTTTTGACTTCAGGTACTTGAGCATATGCAATACACCTAAAAATTCGTAGGTGTGCGACATTAGGCATGTAACCGCTCCATGCCTCTTGAAGAGTCTTACCCTTCACTTACTTCGTCGGGCACCGATTGAGCAAGTAAGTTGAACACGCCACAGCTTCCGCCCAGAACTGCTTCAGCAGCCCCTTTTCTTT
Organism: Agave tequilana; assembly: GCA_038442645.1. Classification (NCBI taxonomy): domain Eukaryota; kingdom Viridiplantae; phylum Streptophyta; class Magnoliopsida; order Asparagales; family Asparagaceae; genus Agave; species Agave tequilana. The sequence continues at coordinate 23,233 of JAVJIF010010698.1, forward strand.
AAGCATTGTTCTTGTCATGTCAAGAATGGTGCCGTTCTTTCTTTCTGCGATGCCATTTTGCTGTGGTGTGTAGGCAGTAGTAAATTGCCTCTTTATGCCTTGCTCCCTACAATATTCTTGAAATAGATTTGAGGTGTACCCACCACCTCGATCAGATCGGAGAATTATTAGCTTGTGGCCACTTTTCGCTTCAACAAGAGCTTTGAAATTCTTGAAGATAGTAAAGGCAGCAGATTTTTCTTTAAGAATGTATACCCACAACTTTCTACTGAAATCTTCAATGAAGGTAATAAATATTTGTTACCTCCTAAAGAGACAGGATCTAGTGGTCCGCAGATGTCAGTGTGAACAAGTTGCAATGGTGCTTTCGCTCTCCACGACTTTCCACTTGGAAAAGGAAGTCGTGCTTGCTTGCCAATTATGCAAACTTCACAAGTATGACTCGGTGGATCGATTTTGGTAAACCTCGTACCATGCCAGCTGTAGATAGTAACTTCAGGCCGTTGAAATTTAGATGGCCGAAACGAAGATGCCACCTCCATGACTCATTCTTCACGAGTCCTTGAAAACACTTTTCAACTTCCGTGTTTAGATGTAAGGGAAATATGCGGCTCCTTGTCATCTTAACACAAGTTATGAGACCTCCTTTTGTATTTTGCAACCAAAGATGGTTATTCTCCATATATACTTTATATCTTTTTTTGAGTAATTGACCGATGAGGAGAATATTACTATTCATGTTAGGAATATAATAAACATCGGAAATATACTCGGGCTTACCATCCTTTTGGTAGATTTTGATCTTCCCTTTGCCTTCAATGGGGAGTTTTGAAGAATCTCCCAAGCTTACACTTCCATAAACTCCTTCTGCGAGTTCCATGAATAGTTCTTTCTTCCCGCACGTGTGATTGCTAGCACCCAAGTCAAGGTACCAAATATCATTCTGAACACTTGAATCATCATGAGCAGAAAGAAGAGTAGAGTTATTACCCACATCATTTGTTGCTTCGATGAAATTGGTAAGATCTTCAGTCCTGTGTGTTTGGTAGGAGAAAAATCCTCGTAAAATTTCCTTTAATCAAATGAAAGATTACAATGGATTAATACTCCGACCACAAGGGAGGGAAGATGTTCACACTTGAATCTTCCCTTTGTTTAGTGCTGGGTTCTTGGTGTGGTGGTGGAAAGTGAATCTTGTTTTCTGTTGATCGGGTGAACATCGGACCTCTTGGGAATCCTCTCTTTGGATGGCAGACGGAGTAATACAGCTCCTATCCACTAGGAATCTCAAAGAGATTGTAGGCAAAGACGAACTTGTACGCAGCAAGTTGTTAGAAGAGTTGAACTTTCTCTTTCCTTTTAGTGGAGATTCAAGAATTATCTGATCGACCGACCCCTTCTCTGTAGCAAACGGGGCTACTTATAGAGGTTTCAGGGGTAAATGTGCCCCCTAAAAATGCTCCATAATGGGGGTTAACTCTCTCATTACGTGGGCAGTAATTGACCTAATAACGAGGGCAGTTATAACTGAGACGCGGGTTTTGAGCCTTGTGCCTTGTTGCTGAGTGATGCTGAGACGCGGGTTTCATCCTTCGTGTCTTGGCACTATAGTGATGCGGAGACGCGGGTTTCATCCCTCGCGTCTTGGCGCTGCAGTGATGCTGAGACGCGGGTTTCGTCCCTCGCATCTTCGCGCTGTAGTGATGCTGAGACGCGGCTTCGTCCTTCGCGTCTTGGCACTACAGTGATGGCTATGATTAGCCCTCTGTCTGGAGTTTTGGACTCTATTTTTTGAGGACTTGTCTTTAGTGATTTTTAGACAGCCTACAGAACCCCCTCCAAAGTTTTCGATATTTCGCGGTTTATTAGGACGGATATCGAAATATTTTGCACTCCGGCTAAATTCATACTTCTTATGATTGGACTGATAATCATTTGAGATGCCCTGAGCTTGATCCTGTCTGAAATATGGTCTTCGTGAGTGTACTGTGAAACCCTTTGAAGCCGTCAGAAATAATCATAGCAAGTATCTAGATACGCAGTCTAGACCTCCCCAGTGCTCTGAGCTTGTTGTTGGTGTACTTTGAACCAAGGGCGATCAGTCATCTGCTTGTGCCAGTGTACTGTTGAACTGAACTGCAGAAGCAAAGACTGAATGAAAGTCTTGTAGACGCAGGGGTCATGTTGCTTTAAAGACGCAGTCTTCACTTGGAGTAGGGACGCATCTATTAGTTTGCTGAAGAAATGCGGCTCTTGTAGGGACGCGACGTTTGAGATGAAGACGCAGCCCTCACTCTGTGAACTAGGCGCGACTTTGGCCTTGCTGAAGAGGCGCGACTTTTAGAGGAACGCGATTTTCCGTTAAACACGAATCCGTGTTGTGGGCGCGTTGCCACATGTCTGGTGGAATTGAAGGGACATCTTTCCTTTGGCGCGCGAATTTTGCATTGCATTTAATATGCACGCCACGCGTCAAACGGGGATTAGGCCTCGAGCCAAGCGCCGCGTATCTCTGGGGATTTCTGTGCCTATATAAGATAACAGTCTTTCAAGAGTCATCATTAGACTCTTCTTCTTCGTCGAGTCCTTTTTGGGTTAAGAAAAGTCTGAAGCTTTTTTCTGTTTTTACCATCTTCAACAGTAATCTCACGGTTGAAATGGCACCCAAGACCAAAACCGTTTCCTCGTCCTCGAGTGCTGTCGCTCTGGAGCTTCAAATGGGCGATTCTTCCATGCAAGAGGCCCTTATTTCAGGTAGTAAAACCATCTGATTTGTTTTCCACGATTGAAAGGGCTTATAGAGCTCTTTCAACTCTTAAGTCCCTTTTAAATGTGAACCGCCAACGCGAGGCTCGTGCTCGTGTTTGATCGTCAGACGCGGTTCTTGAATTGGTGGACAAGATGCGAGTTTGATGACTTTTACATCTTTGCATCATCAATCTGAGTCCGTATCTGTTTGCTGAACGCGGGCCTCATTGAGCCCTGTGTTTTGAATTTAGCACTAAAAATTTCTCTAAGTGTGTGGAGTTCAGATGCAGACTTCTTACAATTCTCGCGTCTTGTAAGATCAGATGCAAGTCTTAATGAATCTCGCGTCTGAGTCCAATACTTAGAAATTTTTTCTAGGCTCTGGATTTTGAAATGCGAGCAACATGCAATCCTTGCATTTTTGAGTCTGGACGTGGATTTTGTTGATTTCTGTGTCTGAGCTCATTCTTGCGTTGGCATTTCAAGCACTTAGCCCTTTTCCTTTTAGATTTCTGACCAAGTGTTGTCTCTTTGCAGTACGATACTCCTCCAACCCTTTGACTAAAAAGTGCCACTTTGGGCACGTAGGTGGTGCTGATCGTAATCTGACCTTCGTACTGCAGAGAACTGCTCCTGTGACTACTGGTAAGTCGAAAGAGCGAAAGGAAAGGATCTCCAAGGCCAGCATGGTAACCCTCTGGGAGTTATCTCTGATGGACTATTTGAGACGGATTCTCGCACTCTGTTACAGAAGCTTGCTTTCCTCTTTAGTGACGCCATTGACGAGGATGACAGGATTTTGCACGATGGAGATTATAAGTGGCTCCATCAGATAGGGGATAGGAGGTTCTTTCTTCCCAATATGGAGAGGATGTATCTCCTATCTTATCTTCAGCACATGTCCGTTCACCGTGCGATGGATTGGGATCTTTCCCGATTTGTCTCCGTGTCTCTCTTAGCAAATTAGGTGCCAAAGAAATACACTCTGCTGAGGTCTTTGGTTTATTTCCTGGATTAGTTAGATCTAAATATCTGAGAGGAGAAACCCCACAACTTGGTACCACCTTCATCAACCAGTTCATGAAAGTGAGGGGTCATTTTCCCGTCGACTTCCGTCTGCTTGGGTGGGTTCATTCTTCCAACAGATCCTGGTGGGGTAGGATGGTTGGATTTGTCCTTATCGAACTTGGAGCTCTGCTGTAGCAGGTGGGGCTGTATCACTCGGTCAGGGCTGTACAGTATGGCCTCCCGCAAAGTTCCCACAATATTTATGGCATCCTGGAGCATTATAATCCTTTGACAGGCACATTTTTTACTCCAGTCGGAGAGATGGGGCTCGTTCTTCATGAATTGTATGAAGTCTCGGGGCTTGTTATGGGAGATACCCTTATGAAGAATACGTTCCGACTTCTGAAGAACTTCATCTCTTGAAGAAGGAGAACCTCAAGTGTACGAGACATACTGGGAAGTGTTGTGCCACTTCCATATTTACGGCCAAATAATCTCTTGGAGAAACAGGGGTGTCAAGCAGATGTCCTGAGCGAGTTACCTATTCATTGGTATAAATGAGAAGGATAGCTCAATGACCCACCTGGCTTCTTACACTGACAAAGAAATTGCTGAGAGGATCAATGCCTCTGCGAGCTCTTACACCACTGAGTCAAATGAGGATACTTTCAAACCTGATACGGTTTTTGAAAGTTTTCATCATCAGGCCCAAGTTCCCATTTCTGACCGGGCGCTATTGGCGGGCTTCCTTATGCTATAGCTGAAGCGTTGTGTGGTGCCAACACTGCCACATGAAGTAATTGTCGCCGATGTGGTGTACCCGGCGGTTTTGCTGGCCTATGGAAAGTCCATCGCCCTCCTTCCAGCAATGGTGGCTGGAATTCAAAGTGGACTACGGGCTCTAACTAAAAGCCTGTGCCAAGTTGAGGCCATTGTCGACTCCAAGGGCAGGCCAGAAGTTGATTCGAAGGGAAGGCCGATAGTAAAGACCCCTAACCCCAGGATCGAGCTTCCAATACGTACTTGATGGCTTGGTATGTTATGCACTGCTCATCTCTGATGATGGCGGTGCCTCTGTCTGTGGGGTTTGTCCCTTTTGTGCAGAAGCTGGAGACTTCGAGCTGGTCCAACTATTATATGTTCTACGTTCGGAAATGTATTCTGAACGCTTCGAACTATCAGCTCGACTGTTGCTTCCCCGAGATTGTTGATGCATCTTACGGGGATAAATTCGCCGACCTTGCGGGGCCAGATGATTTCACAAGGCTGCCATCGGGAGTCTTCTGGTGGCTGATTAATATTCGGCCTGGGTATCTGCTCTTTCGGCAAGGGAATTCATGTATGATCGAGCCTTATATGCCGAGTCGCTTTGCTCGTTAGTTCGGCTATGATCAATTATACATCGGCAACCCCAATGCCAATTTCTCCTTTAGTAGGACTTTATTTGAGGGTGCTCGGGCATGGTACTACAGTGTGGCTGGAGGGACAAAGGCCGTTTTCAGCTTGCCTCACAAGACGCCCAATTGTTATACCAGCCTCAGCTTCTGTACTTGGTACTCCCTGGCTAGTAAAATGCTTAGTTTCGGAATAAATACCTCATGCATTAAGAGTATCAAAGCGTCTTATAAGGACAAATTGGAGTCCAACAAACGCATGCGAGGTATGAACGAATATCAGGTAGCCGAGAAGGAAACAGGAGAGGAAACACGGACGGGGCCAAGGGCAGCAGCACCAAGAAACAGCCCATTAAAAAGAGTCGGCAGGCTGTGTCCAAATGTTCCCACAGCTTTGCTTCCAAGGATGAGCCTATCCCAAAGAAAGCTAGGAGGAAATCGGAGGCTGAAGCTTCAATGCCCGAGGTAGTCCCTTTTGGTGTTGAGGAGCAGAGGGAGGAAGAGGAAGATGAAGAGGAGATCCCCTTCTTCGTCCTCGCGGTCTACGTAGCAGGGGTCCCATGATCCTGGAAGAAGGGGAACTTACAGGTGAACCCGCCATGGCTGAAGAGGCCGAGCGACCTGAAGTTGACTTGGTAGGGAGGGATGACGTTGAGATCCCGGGGGTCTCAACTCAGCCTGGGCCTTCTTTAGTTCATGAGAGAAGGGTTGAGATGCAACAACCTGGGTCTCTGATTGGTCGCTAATGTTGCATATTTAGTATCATATTTCCATACTTATTCTAGAATAAAACTTTGCATTGTCTTAATTAATTGCTTAATTTATTTGCAGGCCCATTCTTTAAGGAGGTGAAGAGAAATGAGCCCAAAGCCCACCAAAATTCTGAATTAAATCAGAATTAATTCGCACTCAGTAAATCAGGGCAAAATCAAGAGGTTGAAAACCGGTTGAGAAGAATCCTCTCAGAATCGATCGGTTAAAGCCAAGAATCCAAGGCCATTTCGTCAGAATTCGGGACTCAAACTGAAAAACCAACTCCAGATAAAGTCAGAGGGCGAAATCAGGGCAACCCACCAACAGGGTGTGGCCACCTGGCCACACCCTGGCCGTGAAAATGTGGCCCAAGCCGTGTTTCCACGGCAAGGTTGGGGAGTTAGGGGGAGCGTTTGCTCCCCCGATCTCCCTGGGAGCCTGCACACTGGGTTTTTTGCCTATAAAAGGCCAGTCTTTGTGCTGAAAATGGACGACCATGCAGAGATAGGATTTAGCCAAGTTTTTCATTTCTTAGTTTTAGGTTTTTCTTTTCTTTTTATGTAAATTGTATGTAAGCTTAGGTTAGATGATGATTCATGTAAGTAAGAGAGAGAGGCGTATGTTGAGAGTGACATCGATGTACCCTCCTCCTTTCTTCCATCGTTTCAAGCAATAAAAGGTAACATTTTTATGTTCTTCTTTACTTTCATTTTCTTTTGTTTTCGTCTTCCTCTTCTACTTTACCTCGTTTTTTTTTGTTGAGTTTACAAGTGAATTCCAAAGCACAAGTATAACGATGTTATGTGAGTGCCAACGATAGTTCATGAAGACGTTCTCCTCCTCAAGACGTATCACTTCATGCTTGTGCGAGACTTGATGATATAATGCGAACGGGGACTGAGCTCGGGCTTATGATCTATGCGTTGAACGCCTCCTAAACAAAGGTAGAACATGCAAAGGTTTTCAGGTAAGTCATCAATCAATCTAGGTAAGTATTTCTTCCTCTTCTTTCTTTTCTTTCATTTCTGTAAATTAAATCACCAACACCACTCCTTTTCACTTCCTTGTAAATAATCATTTGTACATAGTCGCTTTCGCCGTTTTCTGATTTTTTCCACCTTCTTCATCTCTCATTTTCTTCTAACTTTAACATAATTCTTTTCCAATTTTTTTTAACTTAAAAAAACAGAGAAGAACTCTCGTTTGGTTTTCATAAAGATTTCAATACAAAAACGTAAACGCTTCTATCGCAAAACCCTCCTTGTGGATCACGACCCGCATAGCCACTTGCTATAGCGGTAAGAATTGAGCACTTGCACATCTTCATTCTAAATCTGAAATTCTTTATTTTTATGTGTAGGTTTCGCTTCAATCAGTCTCCCAGTGTATTGATGCCCACTTCGCGGGTTGTCGATCCCAGCCCTACTACTGGGATACTCAGTAGTAAGGTCTCGATCACTGAGACCGCTTGTGTTGAACTGTCATCTTCATCGTCTGAAGAACATGGGTATTATTCTAGCGAAGAAGTCGATTTCGGCGACGAACCCGCTCTTCTTGATACGAACAAATTCTCCATATTTCAGAGGAAGAGATAAGGAAGCGACCCTGTGACGGCTTCGCCGATAGTAACAATTGCTGCTACCGAAGGTACTCTTCTTGTCTTCTTGAACCGGCTCCTCCTCAAGTTAGGGAAGGGTTCTGACATTTCCTTTTGATTTTCTGCTATAGGGCTGGCTATCGATAGTGAAGCTACAACTTCCTCTCATATTGAGGAGATGATTTAAGAGCTGGCCCAGTAGGAAGGCCTTGAGGCTCCTACTACCAAAATACCTCAAGAGAGTGCAACCGTCGAGGTCAGGGAGGCCTCAACCCCACACGACCTATCCAGGAATTCGCCATCTTCAGATCCTCAACTTGGTAAGAGAATACTGACGTATTAAATATTCTCCTTTTTATTCTTATCACTGACATTTTAGTGGTTTGTAGAGAGCACTGGGGTAGCTCAAGTAGATGATCCTGTGGTAAGCATTAGCGCAGAAGGTAGTACAGTTCAAACTTCGGCTGGGGAACCCGATGCTGCAAGGTTTGCTGTTGCTTCTGTTGCAGTGGAGACTGCTATGACAATAACCGTCGCGGAGGTATCGGTGATCACCTCAGTACCTGACGAACCTATCATCGACCTCACTCTTGTGCAAGCTAAACTGGTTCTCGCCTCTCACCCTGTCATGGAAAGGGGGTCCGGGAGTATATCAGTAGGGTTATCTCCGGCTAACGACATCATGGAAGAGCTAGCACATCAAATGGTGCAGCAATTTTTTACTTTCATGAGATCTTGTATTGACCTCATCCTTTCTGGGGACAGGTCTTTCGAGTTTGCCCGAATACTTCTCAAAAATCAGATCGAGAACATTGATTATACTGGGAGTCCTTCGAAGGCTAGGGCATGCCTAATGCTGGTGGGGTAGCTGGGGAGCCACCTGAAGGAGCTCAAGACTCTGGAGAATGCTAGCTTAGTAGACGAGGCTCGGACGACTCTGAATAAGCTTCTTGCCACTCAAGAACATGAGCGGAAGGAGATGGAGGAACAAATAGCTGAAGAGGCCCGCCATCTCCAGCATGTCCAAGCTGACCACCAAAGGCTGATTGGCGATTCCAACGAATCTGAAATCGTCATACAGAGTGCAGAGCAGGCTATTGCCACTGCTTGAGCTATCATTGCCAGGGCACAACCTTGATCGAGACCAATGAGCAGAAGCTTGTCGCTGCTAGAAAAAGGTTGGAGGAGCTGGAAACTGCTAGGACACAGGTTGAAGAAAACCTCTCTGCTCATTCCTCCAAATTGGAGTCTCTTCAAGCGCAACTGGCTGCGAAGTGATTTTTGTCTGAGGAAGAGTTGCGGGTCCAAGCTCTGGTGGAGGCTGAAAGGGCACGTTAGCACGAGATGCATCATCTCCGGGAACAAATCCGTTCCTTGGCGAAGCAGGATTATTAGCCTTCTTCTCCTTTTCGTGTTGTTCATCCTTTTTTTTTACACACTCTATTTGTCAAGAGTGTCTGTATCACTTTTACCATTTTTGAATCAAGTAATAAAAGTCTTCAAAATTTTGCTGCATCTTTATCCTTTCAAGTTCTTTACTCACTGTAAATGAACTCAATTTTCATAACCGTAGTCTTTGACTGTTTGTAAAACGTAGCCTTTAGTCGGCCATGAATAATAAACTCAGGCCAAACTGAGTTCTTGAGCGAGACGCGGCTTTCATTCATAGTGGAGATGCGATTCTGGGAGACGTGACTCTGACTCATTAATGAAGACGCCGTTCAGGCTTATCAAGGAAGACGCGTGAACCTTTTTTTCCGATAAGGGCGCAACTCTGGCTTAAGGACAAAAAGGCATTATTCTGAGACGCGAATTTATGTTCTTCTATAAAGGGGACGCGACCTTCATATTTGTGAAAGGACGCAGATCCATAGACACAGCCCTTGATTCTGTCAGGATGTAGTAGAGACGTGGTCTTAGGCTCCTCAAAAACTGACGCATGGATCTCAGCTAATTGATGGGGACGCAGCACTGGCTCAGTAGAGACGCATCTCTGGACCCTTGATAAGGCACAAACTCAGGCTGTATTGAGTTTATGATGAAGACACGACTATGGAGACGCAGTTCCGGGCTCCTCGAGAATGACATGCGCCTTCTCTGGTCATTGAGGACGTAAGATTTCAAGTTGATGCGGACTCAATACGCAACCTCTGAATGGATCCAATTCGCTGAGGAGACACGGCTCTGAATCATTCCCAGAGACGCGGTCGTGGCCCTTTCGAAAGGACTAAAAGGAACGCGGCTTTTAGGATTCATGAAAGGACGCGGATCTCAGGACGCGACCTTTGAATCTGTGCCTGATGCAACCTCCCAAGCGTCACATGCAGCTTCATCTTAAAGATCTTGTTAGATCTTTAAATACCAAGTCGGCGTTGACTATTGGGGACTCGTGTCCTCTGATGTTTCCCGAAGCGGCGATCCACGCGTCAGCTCTTTATTGCGCTTTGACGTTTGTGCAGGAATTAAAGTTGATGGCTTTGATTTTTACGCCATTAATTACAGGCCTTATGGCCTTCCTATAAATAGGCTTCGCCCCCCTAACAGTCCATTGCTTAGACTGTTTCCCTTAAGAGCAAGCGCTCTGAGGGTCTTCATCTTGACTTAATCTTCTTCCTTCAATGGGATGTGCCCCCATGGACAGCGAAAACTCAAAATTTTCATGCTTTTCTTTAATCTTTCCTGAAGATTATCAGTGTCAAGTGATTTTAAGATCAAAAGGCATCCCTCTGAGTACCTTTTATATTCGCGCCTTGATGCATAAAGTTCAACCTCTAGAGGGTTTTTCTGCAGGTAGGAACTACTTGTTGCTATGAAATACTCAGTCCCACTGAGTTTCTGTTTTCCTGTCCCTTGAAGAGATTCACTCTCTTTACTTTCTCTTAAAGTCTGACTGGTGCGCCCACTATTTGGAAGTCGCATCTTTTTAAGACTTCTTGATGAAGTGCGAGTTGATTGAGTCTGAACTCTAACTCAAAATCCTTTGGATGCAAGTGTGATGAACTCTGTACTTGGACTTTGAGACGCGGGCTTTGCATATAAAGCTCGCGTTTGAGGTTTCTTACTTAAAAGAATTTTAATTCATTTCGAGGGCTTCAAACTTGGATGTAGCAACCCTTGTTTCTCGAACAAGGATGTGGCAACTTTTGCGTCTGGTCCTCTTTGCGTCTTATATTTTGGACGCGGGTCTAAAACTAGACCGCATTCAGATCTGTGCATATCTGAAGTCGACAACTTCAATCGCGTCTGTTTCTGTCATAATAGAATTTTGACTTTCTGCACCGGTCATCCATGCGTCTGAAGTTTACAGCTATAGCCGTGTCTGTTCTTTAGTCTTTCTGTTTCTGTCTTAACATAATTCTAACCTTCTGGTTTTATTTCCTGCAGGCAGTTTTAGTCAGCCTTTTGCATCTTTGCTGGGCCCTTAGGAGAATATTTTGACTAGCGAAGTTGTTCGATGGTCGAGTACTGGAGAAATCAAGGCTCCTGTTCATGGGCGAGGAGGATTTGCGCGATTGATTACATTCGTCAAGACCTCATTAGACATGATGCACCGGTAGTACCCCCGGGTTTGTCATGGTCACAGTGAGTATGGTGGTGGGTATGGTCCTCTTGCAGGTCATGGGAAAGAGGACGTCACCTGTAAGGTCTCGGATTCTCCCTTCACCAATCTTACCCCAGAAATGACATCGACGAAAAATCCATACTCATTAGATGACTTTCTGGTGGTAGAGATGTTCATCAATGAAGGATCATGGTCTACACTAGTTGGTCAGGTAGAATCAGAAGGTTCTGCTGCATTTCGACCTCAAGAAACACCATTGTTCTTGGTTAACGATGGACTCCTTCGATGTTTACATCATGCATCATGATGTAATCAGCATCCGATCGTCACAATAGTGCTCAGCCCTTCTTTGGTGCTCTTTCAAACATCTTGTATTTGGAGTGGTGAAAATGCTTCAAGGAGTGAGTGCAACTTTTACTGAGAGAGAGGGACTTCTTTGTACTCCTTTATTGTAACACTGAATCTTATTGTATAAGAGAGCGTCTTGTATCATTTTCATATGTCTGGATATAAATAAAAGCGACACTTTTTTCCTTGTCTTCTTCAATTGTCTTGAATTCCTTTTTTACATTGAAAATCAGACGAATAGAAGTAAAGGGATCTTTGACTTACTAAAAATATGATAATAATCTTAATGAGTCAAAGTTTGTAGAAAAATCCTGTTTTAGGAATTCAACGATGCTGTCAGAGGTGTGATATTAACTTGACAGGAGTAAGATAATTCTCGTGGACCTGCCAATCTATAAATGAGAATGACAAGTGGAATTTGTACCCCACGGAGGATGAGTTTTCATCAGAGGTTTGGAATTAACTTGACTAAAACCCAGCTGGGGATTTAATGAAAACACTGTTAACGGTGTAATGTTAACCTAACAAGGTTTTTTAGTGGACTTGTTATTCTGTTGACAAGAATAACAAGTGAGACTAGACTCACGGGGAATCTAGGAGAACTTTTACCGTTAGAGGTTTGATATTAATTTAACGGGTTGAATATAATCTTGTCAGAAATGTGATGTTAACTTGACAAGGGTATGAGTCAGAGGTGTGATATTAACTTAACTCGAGATTGTTCCAGCTTCATTTGGGAAAACTGAAAGTGTCACTGCCATAGGTGCAATGTTTAACTTGACAGTGAGGGTAATGCTAGATGTGTAATTTTGAACTTGGCAATGGTCATGTCGACTTCGATAAGGAAGTCCGAGGAAAAGTCATGGCCATAGGTGTATTGTTGAACTTAGCAATGAACTGGACGCTAGAGGTGTGATGTTAAACTTAGCATCGCTCATTTCAGCTTCGATATGGAAGTCTGAGGGAAAATAACTGTCAGAGGTTTAATATTGAACTTGGCAGCAACTCAATCACTGTTAGAGGTGTAATGCTAAACTTAACAGTAATTTGTCAGAGGTGTAATGTTAACTTGACAGTTGTTGATTTGCGATATGAGCAATTTTGAAGACTTATCATTCTACTTATGAGAAATGACAAGTGAAGTTTGAAGTATCAGAGGTGTAGTGTTAACTTGACAAATTTGAAGGCTTGCTACTCCATATAGAGTTGAGACAAGTAAGGTTTGCACTCGCTAGGGAGTATTGAGATTTTTCATTGCCAGAGGTATAATGTTAACGTAACAGTGACTGTATTTTGTGGACCTACCATTCTGTGTATGAGAATTGGTAAGGGACTTTAGAAATTTGTCGTTAGAGGTGTACTATTAACATAGCGGCGAGGATTTTTAAAGAGTTTTATTGTCAGGGGTTTTAATATTACCTTGACAGGGTCCACTGGGGATTGGAAAATCTAGTTTGTCAGAGGTTTAATGTTAACTTGACAGAATCCAATCCATTTCATTAGTGAGATGAACACCGATGTTTTTATGGTCTTACCATTCTATGGGTGAGAATTGGTAAGTGACTTTGGAGAAGAGAGTGGGACTAAGTCTACTTAGGATTTTTAGCAAACCCTCAGCTATCAACGGATTTGGTATACCTTTACCAACTACCCTTTGAGTTGGGCTAGACATGCTATTCCCCTCAGCATGATGAGTTGTCAAAGACTTATGTTGGGCTTAGAAGCCAACATTTTCCTCTGTTCTTAGCCGTCGGAGGCGTCAGATATTAATTAGGAGAGTAATACTAAAACCGAAGTTTTGCCTTTTGTTTCTTTCTCAATATTTACATCATACATCATGGTGCAGTCAGTGCTCGATTAGCTTGTCACTAATCTATCGTGATGTGATTTAGTAAAGGAAAGAAGCTTTTATTGGATCTGGAGCTTTGATCAGAGGTGTAATATTAACTTGATCGGAGGAAAAGTAATAGGATAGTATTTTTTCAGGAATTTGCCGTTTATTGGCATCATGAGTGTATCATCGTTTGAAGTTATGAGGCGATATGCTCCATTTGAATAGACTGACTCTACTACAAATGGTCCTTCCCATTTGGGCTGAAATTTTCCTTTTGTCTTATGTGTCTTTACCATAGGCCTTCTGACGGCTAAGACAAGGTCATCTTTCTTGAAAGTTCGCTCCTTAACTTTCTTGTTGAAGGCTCTGATAATCCGGGCGTGGTAGAGCTCGATTTGCTATTGGGCCTGCAGACGTTTATCATCTAAGGCCTCCAGTTCTTGGAGTCGCAGTCGATGCTTCTCCTCCTTTGTCATCTCTACTGTCAAGGCAACACGTAAAGATGGAATTTGGATTTCTAGTGGAAGCACGACTTCACACTCATATACCAAAGAAAATGGTGTAGCTTTGGTTGGGGTTCGAACAGTTGTGCGTTAGGCCCATAAGCATTCACCTAATTTGTCGTCCCAGTCACACTGACTTTTCGAGACGAATTTCTTGAGAAGCTTGCCAATGGTCTTGTTGAAAGCTTCTGCATGACCATTAGCGGTGGGGTAGTATACTGTAGGACACATTCTGGATTCTGAACTTAGTGCAGAACCTCTGGAAAGCCTGACTGACGAACTGGGGTCCATTGTCATGGACAATTCTCCAGGTACACTAAAACGGTAGATGACGTGATGTTTAACGAATTTGATCACATCAGATGACTTTACCTCCCTCAAAGGAATGGCTTCAGCCCATTTAGAGAAGTAATCAGTATGGCTAAGATGAACTGATATCCTTTTAATGATGGTGGGCTGATAGGGCCAACTACGTCCATGCCCCACATCTCAAATGGTCAGGTAGAAGTTGTAGAGTGGAGGTACCCTGGCGCTTGATGGATGAAATCACCATGAACTTGGCAGGCGTGACATCGTTTGGCATAAGTGATGGCATCAGGGATCATCTTAGGTCAATAATATCCCAATCTTCAGAGTCGATCCCCAAGTTTTGGACTAGGTTGATGGGCTCCACATATGCCGTCACGCGCTTCTTTCAATACCTCCTGTGCCTTTTTTTGTGATAGGCAGCGAAGCAAGATCCGTCATGCGACCGACGATACAGTGTTCGCGTGATCGCATTATAGTAGAATTTGGGGGCTTTCCTTCTAATGGCAGCCGCTTCTTTGGTATCATCAGGTAGGATACCGTACAAGATATAATCAATGTAAGGGAATCGCCAGTCTCTAGGCTCTGGACCGGTTGATGACTCAAGAGCTTCTTTGACTTGACAGTCTCCTGTCGGCTTCTGGTAATCCTCAGAAGCGATTCTTGGGCAATACAAGTCGTGGCTGTGGACAAGTATGTTCTCTACTACTCCAGCTGGAAGGGCTAAAGAGGCAGTGAGAGATGCTAGTGTGTCCGCATGCGCATTTTCACTGGGGGGATACATGGTCGATGTAAAAGTTTATGAACCTCCCGGCTATGTGGACAGTTGCATTGTAATAGGGTACTAGATCTTCATATCTGACTTTGTATTCCCCACAAACTTGGTTGACGATAAGTTTAGAGTCACCATATGCCTCGAGATTTTTAACGCCAATCTCATCGACGAGTTACATTCCAATCAAAAGGGCATTGTACTCTGCTACATTGTTGGAGCAGGGCTCGGTTAATAAGGAGGCTCGAGAAATCACATAGTTCTATGGGGAGACGAGTACTACCCCCACTCCTGCTATGACATGTCCTTTCGGACCTGTTCTCGATGCACCGTCAAAGAAAAGTTGCCACACTTGTCTTTCAAAAGATGTCTGGGTTAGACAAACTTCAGCGACCTCGTCTGAGAGATCATCGTAAAGTTCAGTTGCCCTCGGATCTGGATGCTCAGCCAGGAAATCCGCCATCGCTTGTCCCTTCACGGCTTTTGTGATAAAAAGCGTATTTCATATTGGGATAGTAGTATGGCCCATTTTGCCAATCGGCCGTTTAACGACGATGGCTTTGTCATGAGTAACCTCAAAGGGTTAACCTTTGATATGACGTTTATAGTTTGGCCTACCAAGTAGTGTCATATTTTCTAGACAGCGAACACCAATGCCAAACATTCCTTCTCGATCGGGTTGTATCGATGTTCGGCCCCGATCATAGTTCAACTCAGATAATAGATTGCTTACTCGTGTCCTTGATCATTATTCTGGGCTAGTAAAGCTCCTAAAGAATGATCCATTGCTCGGACGTATATCAACAAAGGTTTTTCGGATACCAGAGCTGTAAGGACTGGTGGTTGCGTGAGATATCGTTTGATTTCCTCGAACGCTTCTTGGCAAGCATCGTCCCAAATGAACGAGATACCCTTTTTCATTAATTTGGTAAAGGCTTGGCATCTTTCGGAGAGATTTGAGATGAACCTTCAGATGTATACCAATCGTCCTTGCAATTCCCAAAGTTCTCTGAGATTCCGCGGAGGTTGCATCTCCTGGATAGCGCGAACTTTTTCTGAGTCTAAATGAATTCCTGTGGAAGTTACCACAAACCCTAGGAATTTGCCGCTGGCCACCCCCAGGAAGGATTTACCGGGTTCATCTTCAACTATGTGCCCGCATGATGTCAAAGATAGCCTTCAAATCGGTTATGTGATCACCTTTGATGTCGTAAACATAGCATTCCACTGTTTTACGCATGTGCCCAAGGAAAATGGCATTCATGGCCCTTTGATATGTAGCCTCCGTGTTCTTCAGTCCGAAGGGCATGGTGGTGTAGCAGTATACCCCCAGCGGTGTCCTGAAAGAAGTATGTTTTTCATCATCAGGATACATTTTGATTTGGTTATACCCTGAGAATCCGTCCATGAAGGACATTCGCTCAAATCCACACGTATTGTTGATAGGTAGTAAAAAGTGCATATTTATCACTACATTTACTATCAAATTTTCATATTTATTCCTACAATTATGCACTATTACTAATGTTTTATTATTTAATGTGTGCAGGCCTTGAGTAATTAATTAAATAAAGAATAAAGCCTAAATGAAGCCCAGAAGCCCAAAAAAGCCCATGTGCAAAATTTGCAATTATTAAAAGAAGAGGAAAGGGATAGACTAAACCCTAATTGCTTGCAGGACAAGGATAAAGATAAAAGGAGGGGAGTGCAAAGATAAAATTTGTTTTAAAGAGATTTGGATTTAGGGTAACTTGCTTCTCAAGTTATCCCGAATTTTCAAAATAAAGAGTCGGTATGCCAAATCTAGAAGGATATACCCAGATGGACGGACCAGAGGAGGCCACGCGCAAAAATGCGTAGCCAGAAGCCAATCTATGGCCGCGAAAACGCGGCCATAGCCGCGTTTCCGCGGCAATACAGATAAGGTTGACGTTCAGTTTTCGTGTAGGAGTCGTATTGGGACACTACTTCTTCCATCTCCTATAAATACCCCTGCAGAGCAACAGAGAAGGGCGAGTACAGAAACAAATTTAGGGTTTTTCTTAGGCTAATTTGTAGATTGTAACTTAGGTTTGTTTTAGTTTTCTTTTATGTAATTTTTATTTTTTTATGTAACTGAGAGGAGAGACGAGTTTCATGGAGGAAGGAGATCAAGCCTGTACTGAGGTGACATCGGTGTAAGTCTTTCTTCCATTGTTATAAGAATCAAATCGAAGTTCTGTTTCTTCTTTATTCTTGTTTTGTTTTGTGTTTCCCTCTTTTGTGTTTGTTGATCCAAGTAACACAAATAGCCTCGAAGTTTCCTTCTCCTTGCCAGTGCCGTTGATGGTTTATGAAGATGAACATCCATTTCCATGGTAGTATAGCTCGCCCTTTTATTTCATAGTGCAAAACGGGAATGCCGAAGATCTTATATTCCATGCTTCGCTTGCCTTCAAAGAAAGGTACATCGTTGATACAGTTCAAAGGTAAGCAGACGCCGAAGAGGTAAGTATGTTTTTAGTTTTTAGTTTTCTTTCTTTTATTTCTTTAGTTTAGATTACCAACACTATAATATTCCCAATCTCTTTCACTCTTTTAAATTGTAAATATCATTGTAACTATCATTATAAAAAAAAAAAAAACAGAGAACTTACTAAACAAGCTTCCATCGCTAATCCCTCCCTGTGGATCACGACCCGCATAGCCACTTGCTATAGCGGTAGAATTGAGTACCTTGCACATCATATTCTTAAATCTGAAATACTATATTTTCTGTGCAGGTCAAATCTCAATCAAAATTTTGGCGCCGTTGCCGGGGAGGGACTGTAAGTTACTCTCTAAAAAAAAAAAAACTAATTATTGATTTTTTTTTGTTTGCAGGATAAGAGAACAGGACATATAACTGCAGCAAAGGACATATAGCAACTCTGTCCCTCTGCCCTCGACGGCAGAGCAGCAGAGCCTACTACAGAGCCGCGCAAACGCGGCAATAGCCGCGTTTCCGCGGCCTGAGTAGTGAACTACTCATTGTGTTTTCTACAGGTTGCTGGAAATTTAAAGTTAGACTTGCTGTTCTGTTAAGTTTTCTCTGTAATCACCCTGCACACTGCTAATTAATTAACAGTAACCTATTTGTTAAAAATAAAAAAATTTAGACTCTTGCATTATAGGCACGTGTCTATTTAATTTTTTTTAATTTTTATTGAAGAGTGCTGGAGATGAGGTACGTTCGCATTGCATATAAACTAGAAAGCACCCTTGGCTGATTTACTGCTTTTGAGTGAATATTTGTCTATTGTTCTACACATGCACTAAATCACTTTAACGGCATAACCCATAAATAAGATAAGGTGGGGATTTCATCACCCTTCCTTGGCCCACAAACAATCTCCTCACTCACTAGCCCAAGCCTAACTAAAAATGAGTAGACGTTGGCCCTAGGGACATCTCGGACTCAATTAGAAGATTATCCTAAGGGGGAATGGTGTTGGAATTTGACTCCTGCCAAATCAGTGTCTAGGAAGGGGATTGAGGGCCGAAAGCCCGAAGATTGGTGGTTATTTAATTAAGGAACGTCTTTGACGGAAAACCTCCGACCAATCTTGTCCTGACCTGGCTGATTAGCTTGTGGTCAAAGTCTGCATTATACCTCCCGTGGACAGTCTAACCAGTTAGGAGTTGTCTAGGTCATAGGTCTACCCTAACTTAGGTTAGAATTTTTTTCTTTTTTGTTTTCTTATTTGTTTGTTTTCTTTTTCTTTGTTTGTGTTTTATTTGTGATATGGCTTATAACAACAATTTTCCAATTTTAATAATAATCCATATTACACATCAACCTCTTTTTCGGATATTACCAACCCAGCATATCATAACTTTAACCAACCTAGTGTGCCAGATTGGTCATATCCGAATCATTACATGCCCTAGTCCCAATACTATGAACAAGACTGGAATAATCATCACTACTCCTCACAGAGTCAATGGGGATACAACGCCCCTGAGCCATATTGTCAACCACCTGTTCAACCATTATCTTCATATACTTCTTTTACCACATCACCAATGTTTCAGTCCTCCAATGATCCATTCGATGGGTTAGAAGAAAAAGTGGATCGTTTGCAAGATATAATGAATGATCAAATTTCTAGACTTTCAAACATTCTTGAACTAACCAACCAAGTTGATAGGAACCAAGAATCATTCTGTCTAGAAGACCTTGATCAAAATTCAATTTCATCACATCAATATGAACTTGATCAATCCCATCCTTGGACAAATTGGCTAGTTTTAATTTCAATGAGATTGAATTAGATTGTGAATGTGAACCCGATCCCCAACTTTGCGATTCAATTTCCATCTTTGAATCTATGTTGACTCCGGTATTCTTACCCAATTTGGACCAATTTTCTGAGCCAACATTTATTCCCATACCCCTAGATCATGAAATTGAATCACCCATTTTTGATGATCATCATATTGAACTTGACCAATTTCATACTTTTGAAAGTCCCATTGACAAATTGGAAAGTTCTCATTTTTATGAAATTGAACTCAATGAGATATGTGACCTTGATTCTCAAATTTGTTGTATCGAGTTCAAATTCCCGAATCAATATTGACTCCTGTTCTGTTACCCGATTTAAGTAATATTTTAGAGTCAGTTTTGATTCCCACACCTGTCATTCTTGAACTTGAATCACCAATAGTAAGTCACATTCCATTGTGGGAAAATGATTGTGGACTTGAGTTTCAATTCTTGGACTTGGACTCAACGCTTGAACCAAAACTAACTCTCGAACCCCATGTCAATTTTTCGAGTTTGTATTGGATCCTGAACCTATCATTCTTAAGTCCAAGTCAAACATTCTACCAAGTCATATTCTTTTGTTGGACATAGGTATAGACCATGATGACTCTGTGATGATTTTCCAGGACTGGTCATGTAAAGGAAGTAACATTCACGATAGGATCTTCCATGATCCTACTCATACTGGGGACTGTAAACATGTAAATAGAAAAGAGGTCAATAAAGGTAGGTCCCGTGAACTACCACATTATCTTGATTGGGTAGCAACGCTTGGCCCAATCAGACCACCACCGAACCACCCCCTAAGGTAACATTTTCCTTCCCTTTCTTCTTTTTCATGCATACATGCATTCATTCATACATTGAGGACAATGCATGAGATAGGTGAGGGGAGGATTTACTAACATACTAACATAGTTAAATACTAACCCAAAAAAAATGAAAAAAAGGACAATATTTTGACTTATCTTTTGAAAGAAATCTAAGCTAGTTTTAAGAATTAGGAAAATCATTAGGATTTCTAAAAACTTGGTCAAAATAAATAAATTGTTGAATTTTTAGGTATAGGAGGAAAATTTGAATAAGTAATTAGTCTTGATTTTTACCTTAATGAAATGTGCATACCTAATGCATATCTAGGATTCTAAGACAAAGACCCTTGTGCCTCGTAAAAAAAAAACTGGATACATGTGCCACAAGAAGCATAAGTATTCACGCCTAAAGGTGATTTTATAAATAGAATCCTTGGTTTTGTGGCCTAGTCCATTCGAATCCTTAAGTCCGTGGGGTGTTTTCTCACCCGGTGCCCTAAAACAAACCAGTTTGGGAGCCACCGACTTTAAGTTCGCTACATGGGTGGACTAGAAAGCCTAAGAAAACTAAGAAATATTATTTATATATGTACTAACACATCTAATAGTCAATTAGTTAGGTATGAGGGCCTCAAGAAGCCTTGATACTTATACGAAAGAAAATTAGATGAGTTATACATATTTTTAAAAAAAAATATATATATATATATAAAAAGGGGCATGAGAGTCCAAGTTAAAAATTTCTAGTAAAGATTCACAAGGATGCATATGACTTAGGGTAACGAAAGAGACTATACAAAAATTCAATTTTGATTCTTACCTAAAATGGATAACAATTTATTATATAAAGACTAAGTTTAAGAATGAATAAAAATGATAATCCTAAAAACTTATAGACTACTTAGTCTCTTCAAACATATTTCAAATATTTTTCTTTTTATGGATTTTGTGGGTGTAATCCACTGAAAACCCTCACGAGATAACACTCGTCCTCTAGGGTAACCTAGAGGTTTAACGGCTTGTTGCACATGCTAAGTGCAACCGTGATTCCTACGAAAGTGAGTTAGGATAGATTAGTTTTTCTTTTTCTTATTCTTTTTGATTTTTACTCGAGGACGAGCAGAAAGATAAGTGTGGGGTGTGATAGGTAGTAAAAAGTGTATATTTATCACTACATTTACTATCACATTTTCATATTTATTCTTACAATTAAGCACTATTACTAATGTTTTATTATTTAATATGTGCAGGCCTTGAGTAATTAATTAAATAAAGAATAAAGCCTAAATGAAGCTCAGAAGCCCAAAAAGCCCATGTGCAAAATTTGCAATTATTAAAAGAAGAGGAAAGGAATAGACTAAACCCTAATTGCTTGCAGGACAAGGATAAAGATAAAAGGAGGAGAGTGCGAAGATAAAATTCGTTTTAAAGAGATTTGGATTTAGGGTAACTTGCTTCCCAAGTTATCCCGAATTTTCAAAATAAAGAGTCGGTATGCCAAATCTAGAAGGATATACCCAGATGGACGGACCAGAGGAGGCCACGCATGAAAATGCGTGGCCAGAAGCCAATCTATAGCCGCGAAAACGCGGCCATAGCCGCGTTTCCGCGGCAATACAGATAAGGTTGACGTTCAGTTTCGTGTAGGAGTCGTACCGGGACTCTACTTCTTCCATCTCCTATAAATACCCCTGCAGAGCAACAGAGAAGGGCGTCGAGTACAGAAACAAATTTAGGGTTTTCTTAGGCTAATTATAGATTGTAACTTAGGTTTGTTTTAGTTTTCTTTATGTAATTTTTATTTTTTTATGTAACTGAGAGGAGAGACGAGTTTCATGGAGGAAGGAGATCAAGCTTGTACTGAGGTGACATCGGTGTAAGTCTTTTCTTCCATTGTTATAAGAATCAAATTGAAGTCCTGTTTCTTCTTTATTCTTGTTTTGTTTTTGTTTCCCTCTTTGTGTTTGTTGATCCAAGTAAATCCAATAGCCTCGAAGTTTCCTTCTCCTTGCAAGTGCCGTTGATGGTTTATGAAGATGAACATCCATTTCCATGGTAGTTTAGCTCACCCTTTTATTTCATAGTGTAAATCGAGAATGTGGAAGATCTTATATTCCATGCTTCGCTCGCCTTCAAAGAAAGGTACATCGTTGATACGGTTCAAAGGTAAGCAGACGCCGAAGAGGTAAGTATTTTCTTAGTTTTCTTTCTTTTATTTCTTTAGTTTAGATTACCAACACTACAATATTCCCAATCTCTTTCACTCTTTTTCATTGTAAATATCATTGTAACTATCATTATAAATAAAAAAAAAGAGAGAACTTACTAAACAAGCTTCCATCGCTAGTCCCTCCCTGTAGATCACGACCCGCATAGCCACTTGCTATAGCGGTAGAATTGAGTACCTTCCACATCATATTCTTAAATCTGAAATACTATATTTTGTGTGCAGGTAAAATCTCAATCAATTGTCAATCATGACATCCGTGATTGGGAGAGGGAATTCGTCTTTGGGACAGGCCTCGTTTAGATCGCGAAAATCAATGTAAATCTGGATCTTTCCGTTCTTTTTGGCAACGGGGATGATATTGGCCACCCAATCAGGATGTTGCTCTTCCCTAATGAAGCCAGAGTCTATAAGTTTTTGACTTCTAATTGAATTGCCTCCATTACTTCTGGACGGAACCGTCGCTGCTGTTATTTGACTGGCTTTACGTCTGAATTAATGTTGAGGCGATGCATAGCCACTCAAGGATCAAGTCCAGGCATGTCCTCGAATTCCAGGCGAAAACATCTATATACTCTTGCACAAGAGATATTAAATCTTCTTTCTCGGAGGGTGACAGGCTTTCGCTTATAAAGATGGGCTTAGGATTAGCCTCATCTCCTAGATTAATCTGGGCAACCTTATCCTCCGTGGGTGGTTCGCGCTGTTCAAAGCGAGTATCCCGAAGAGTATTTAAGTGTTTGATCTAAGGATATGTATCAGACTGGATCATCTCTTCATCTCTGTCTTCCAGGTGGCTTGTTGAAACCATATTTACTGAAAGTTCTCTGAAGATATTCTGACACTAACATCTGACTCTCACGATGACGTGCCCGAGGAGTAATTATGGCGTAATGACTCTTCAGAATCAGAAGCTGATGGGATCAAAGTTGACACATAGCCCAACTCCCTGCGAGTTCGATGATAATAATCAGGAGTTTTTTCTTTCAGAACGAAAGATCGGAGTAGCGTTCTCCTTCCTTTGCCGAAGTTCAACCCAGGAACGCTTGTCAGATCACCCCATGCTTTCCATCATTCTGAGTACATTAGCTCATAATGAGCAAGCTGAGGGGATTCCTTCTCACTTTCTGATTCTTCATGAGAAATTGGCTCGGATTTGATTTGTCCAAAAAGAATTGGTTTTGGCCTTTCCGTCTTGCTGGAACCATGAATATTGATTCTTACGCTTCACCGACATCTTTGTACGTTTCGAAGGATGACTTCACTGGTACATACAATGATGTCAAAGCATCTATTGCCGACCAGGGGTCATTATCCACTTCAGTACTAGTATCTGACGGCACTGAATTAGAAGCGAACAAAGAAAAATAAGCGAAATCTAATTCTTCATTAATATACCATCCTCCTACATCATTGGCGGTGTTATCAACATCGAGCTTATTAATGCTCGTTACAAGTGGATCTAGTTCACACATGCAATCTTCTTTCTCTGGCTCGGTGTCAGCTTCATTACCAGAGTCTGGCTCCTCTGGTTGCGGGTTCTCGTTTGTTTCCACAGTGTCCTGGTACAGGAGAGAGCATGTGAAATAGTTCTCGATTCCCTTGAACGGATCCCTTTCAGCAATCAGCATTCGTACCTTCTGATAGGTAGTGAAAAATGCATAATTATCATCATATATACCATCACATTTGCACATTTATTCATATTATAATGCACATTTATTAATATTTCGTTATTTAATGTGTGCAGGCCTCGAATTATTATTTTAATAAGAAATAAAGCTTAAAGAGCCCAAAAGCCCAGATCCAAGCCCATGTTTGAAGCCCAGGTGAAAAAGCGCAATTACAAGAAGTCAAAATGCAAATACAAGGGCTGAAAGTTGCAAATATCAGAGATAAGGGAAGGATAGACTTCTATCTAACCCTAAACACCTGCAGGATGAGGATAAAAACCCAAGATAAGAAGGAAATTCGTGGAAAGAAGATTTGAAGAAATCTGGATTAAGGGTAACTTGATTACTAAGTTATCTCAAAAATCCAGATTAAAAGGCCAGGATACAACTTCCAGAAGTATACGCCAAGACGGAGGGACCAGAAGAAGCCACGCGCCAAAGCGCGTGGCCAGACTCCCCAGAAATGCCGCGGAAACGCGACAAAAGCCGCAATTCCGCGGCATTCTGGATGAGTCTGACTACTAGATTTCGTCTACAACTTCATCCGGGACTCTATCTTCTTCTGCACTATAAATATCCGTGCAGGCGCAGCAGAAAGGGCATCCAGAGACGATTAGGGTTTTCTTTAGCCATTTTTTTATTTCAGCAAGTTGTAATTTTCGTTTTATGCCCGTTGTGGAGAAGAAGGAGCTTTGTAATTGGAGATTATTCTGCAATAAAGGTCACTCTTTTGTTCTCATTTAATTTCTGCAATTTTATTTATTTTGCGATCTCTCTGATTGTTGTTTTAATCTGTGATCTCTTCTGGTTTTCTTTTTCTTTATGTCCTTGCACTCTTTCTCATTAAATAAAAAAAATATAAATAATTTGAAAAGAAAAAAAAATAATGAAGAACTAATTCTCTCTAGTGGTTTGCTGAGATTCTTGAAGTAACCCTAGAGCAGTTAAGCCTAGATCTGATTAATGAACATCTATAGAAACCCTAGGTTTAAAAATAACTTTTCTAGAAGATTAAACAAATACCTAGAATTCCTAATATAGGTTGCATATTAAAAAGGCTTCTCATGACTTCAAACTTAAGAACTAGGACACATAAATTTGAGATTCGTCTTTTATTAGGCTGTACCTAGATGTTAGGATGAACCATAGTTTGGCTTTAAATAATGTAACTTAGCTAGAGTCTAGTATTGATTTTTCTTGCTTGAATTATTTGTAATGACCTAAGGTGAATCACCTACATCTTAAGATGAAGATCTAGCTCCTTAACTTGCAATAGGGTTGTGGTAGAAGATCAGCAAAACCACGTCTTTAATATCATCTTTTTATCTCAGATCTAATCTCTCTTTTCTTACTTGAAGCATACAGAGGAATCGAGTCGAAAAGCTTTCATCGCATCCTTCCCTGAGGATCACGACCCGCTTGAGCCCTTGCTACAGCGGATTCGCATTGAGACTAAGAAATCTGAACTTCTTTTATCTTTAAAAATCTCAATCAAATTTTGGCGCCGTTGCCGGGGAAGGAACGGCACGATTTCCTCTTTCTAATCATTTTTTAATTATTTCTGTTTGCAGATACAGAGAACAGGAAACCAGAGCAGCAGCAAGGACATACAGCAACCCAGTGCCTCTGCCCTCGAAGGCAGAGCACCAGGGCCTACCAATTTGCCGCAAATTTGCGGCAAAAGCCGCAAATTGCGGCAATTGTAGTGAACTACTAACCTGCTTTTCTGCAGGTTTCTCTGCATTGCAAAGTTTGCTTACTGCTGTGATTAAATTTCTCAGTTATCACTCTGCAACTGCTAATTAATAACATTAACCATTTGTTGAAAATAAAAAAAAATATTAGACTCTTGCATTTAGGGCACGTGTCTATTTTAATTCTTTTAATTCTGTTGAAGAGTGCTGGCGACAAGGTACGTTTGCATAGCATATAGATTAGGAAACACTCTTGGTTGTTTACTACTTTCTTGAGTGATTACTTTTCTACAGCTTTACACGTACACTAATTCATCTAAGGGCATAACCCATAAGCAAGATAAGGTGGGATTTCATCACCCTTCCTTGGCCCATAAATCATATCCGTCACACTCACAACCCTAACCTTAAGTAAAATTTGACTAGACGTTGGCCCTAGGTTAACTCGGACTCAATAGGAGATTGACCGAAGGAGGAAAATTGTTCGAAATTAACTCTTGTCAAATCGGTGTCTAGGCAGGGGATTGAGGGCCGAAAGCCCAAAGAACGGTGGTTATTTAATTAAGGAACGCCTCTGACGGAAAACCTCCCACCGGTCTTGCCACCTACCTGGCCGATTAGCTTGTGGTTAACGTCGACAGTAGACCTCCTAAGGACAGTCTAAAGTTAGGAGTCGTCTAGGTCAAGGCTTACCCTAGATTAGAATTTTTGATTGTTTTTCTTTTTTATTGATTGATTGGGTGAACTTGTTTGCTGATTGTGCATGCCCGCTTGGTCGAGAGACCCACTTACATCCAGGCTAATTAGAACTAGTTCACCACCCGAGCTCAAGCCCGACCCACACATGGCACAACCAATATCACTCCAAGATAGGTTCTATCCTATTAGGACCTCTCTTCCTTCTTGCATCAAGCTTAACGATGAAGGTGTTGACCATTTGAGCTTAAGCCACAATACATCAACACCCTTCCGAAATTTCATGGACTTAACTCCGAGGATGCATACTTCTTCATAAGGGAATTTGAGGAAGTATGTCTCATGATGAATATTTCTAAGTTAGGAAAAGATGACATCAAACTTAGGTTTGTCCCCTTTGCTTTGAAGGATTTAGCAAAGAAATGGCTCTACAGTCTAGAGGCCGGTTCTATATCTTCTTGGGATAATTTTGTTAAGGCATTCTTAAAGAAATTTTATCCTGTTCACAAGACTGCATTGATTAGGAAGAATATCCTACAGTTTAAGCAGACAGCCAATGAGCCCTTTTGGAAATACTTCGAACGTTTCAAGGACCTCCTTGCCCAATGCCCTCACCATGGGATAGAGAAATGGCGATTATGCCAAGTTCTATATGATGGATTAGAATATCAAACTAAAACGTTGTTAGAATCCATGTGCCAAGGAGGATTTCTGAAAAAGGACGAAACTGATGGATGGCAATTGTATGAGGAATTAGCTGAAAATACCATCCAATGGGAACCTACTCCTGAAAAATCTAGGACTAATGACCCTACTTCTTCAAAAGGAGGTATCCATTCCATTGAGGCCAACATAGCAACCGATGCTAAGTTAGCTGCTGTTATGCGAAGACTTGAGGCTCTTGAAACTAAAGAACCAGTCTCTGTGAACCAAGTCAGCTCAACATCTTCGGTGGGCTGTACTTATTGTCAAAATATGAACCATGTGTTCGAGGAATGTCCCGTCTTTATCGCGCATCAAAGCTTGCCCGAACATATGAGTGCGGCCTTCACAAGGCCCACCAACAATCCGCCCGCCAACAATCCATATTCGCCCACCTACAATCCCGGTTGGAGAAACCATCCCAATTTGTCATGGGGCCAAAGTAACAATGATCAAACTAGGCCCAAATTCTCCAACAATTTCCAAAACCCGCCCTATCAAAATCCTTCACCCTCTTTCCAATATTCACAAATGGAAACAAGGCTCTCCAATATGGAAAGAAAGGTGGACACTCTCGTTAAAAGCAATGACACGCTGGCTCAAGTTTTGACTAGGATAGAGATGCAAATGAATCAGCAAGAAAGGCAAAAGGGTACTCTACCTAGTCAACCATTCCCAAACCCTAGGAACTCTAGTCAAGCTCACTTGGCTGAAGAGAATCATATGAGTCAGTGCAATGCAATTCATACATTGCGGTCGGGAAAACAAGTTGATAACCAAGTATCAACACCATCAAGTTCTAAACAAGCATTCAGCTTGCCTGATCCCACTCCATCTCAACTTGATGCCAACAACACGAAAAAAGACAAGTCAGCCGAAGATATGCACAAGCCATCGCACCCTACCCAAATAGGCTTAAAGATAAGCAATGTGCATAAATGGATAAGGTACGCGAGATTTTTAATCAAGTCAAGATCAATATACCTCTTCTTGATGCAATTCAACAAGTCCCTAAGTATGCCAAGTTTATTAAGGACATGTGCACAAAGAAGAGAAAGACTAATGTGCCCAAGAAGGTTTTCTAGCCACTAACATTAGTGAGCTTTTGTCCAACCAGATCCCTGTCAAGTATAAGGACCCTGGTTGCCCCACCATCTCTTGCACAATAGGTCAAACTGCATTTAAGCATGCACTTCTTGATTTGGGAGCAAGTATCAACTTACTCCCCTTCTCAGTCTACCAACAACTTGGGTGGGCGAACTTAGTCCGACTAAGGTTACAATCCAATTAGCTGACCGATCCATAAAAATTCCCAAAGGAGAAATTACCGATGTGCTCGTCCGAGTTGGGGAGTTTATCTACCCAGTAGATTTTGTTGTTCTGGAGACCGAACCTGTATCCACTCTTCGGTCTCAAACTCCCGTTATCCTAAGGCGTCCGTTCCTTGCAACTGCAAATGCGATCATAAATTGTAGGAATGGATCCATGAGGTTGACCTTGGAAACATGACTAAAGAGGTCAATGTCTTCAACCTGGAAAACCAATCTCGTAAGATAAAAGACCAAACATTTGAGGTGAACTTCATTGAGAACATTTGTGAAAAAGAAAGTGAAAATGAGTCTCTATTTCTTGACAAGTTATTTGAGGATAAGTGCGATTTTAGTGATAAGATGACACATGTTGAGGATTATAATTTTAAAGTTCCCTTTAAAAAATGAAGATTTGATCTAAGTATCTTCAAAGAGCCAAGCACTGAAATATCGCATGAGAATATAGTTCAAGAAACTCCGATTGACTTAACTTTCGAAAGTCTCTTTGAAGAAGAACTCCTATGTTTAGATACACCGATTAAGGAGATGTTGGTTAATTATTCACTTCCAGGGAAAAGTGTTGATTTAAGTTTTGAAGAGATGTACGGAACTGAGCTAGAATTTCTCGGCAAGGAAGTTCCAACTGAAAGGTGTGATGAATTTTTGAATAATGGAGGTGGACATATGATGAGGAAGAGCCTAAAGAAGATGAAACTGGGGGAGAGAAAGTTAAAACAAAAATGTTGGTCTCCCCATTGTGCCTTATAAAGAGAACCCATTGGAATGATGGGAAACGAGCTAGAGGGATGAATCCTAAGCAGCTCTAGGTGAGAGTGATACATGTGTTGTACATATTATGGTATACTATTATTCTTTGCCTCTCTTTACATTTTCTTCATGCATTCATGCATTTCATACATTGAGGACAATGCATGAGATAAGTGTGGGGGAGGGTTTACTAACATAGAAAAGATTAATTAAAAAAAAATATTTTTCTCTTTATTTGTTCTAACATTTCTAAAAAAAAAAATTAAAAAATTTTAAAAAAAATAAAAAATAAATTTTTTAAAAAGGACAGTATTTTGACTTATTTTTTTGAAAGAAACCTAAGTTAGTTTTAAGGATTAGGAAAATCATGATTAGGATTTCTAAAAACTTGGTCAAAATAAATAAATTGTTGAATTTTTAGGTATAGGAGGAGAAATTGAATAATTAGTTAGTCTTAATTTTACCTTAATGAAATGTGCATTCCTAGTACATATCTAGGATTCTAAGACAAAGACCTTGTGCCTCATATACATATAAACAAAAAAAAAAAATTCAATCACTAATTAAGCTGGATACATGTGCCTCATGAAGCATAAGTATTCACGCCTAAAGGTGAGTTCTAAATAAAAATAAAGTCCTTAGTTTTGTGGCCTAGTTCATTCGAATTTGAGTCCGCGGGGTGTTTTCTCACCTGGTGCCCTAAAGCCAATCGGTTTGGGAGCCACCGACTTTAAGTTCGCTACATGGGTGGATTAGAAAGCCTAAGAAAACTGAGAAATATTATACATGTATTAACACATCTATTAGTCAATTAGTTAGGTATAAGGGCCTCAAGAAGCCTTGATACTTATACGAAAGAAAATTAGATGAGTTATACATGCCAAAAAAAAAAAATATTAACACTGAAAAACACCTAGAGGGGGGGTGAATAGGTTAAGTGCTAATCTAAGAAACTTAATGCAAACTAAGTGCGCTAAATGCGGAAGCTAATGCAAATTATGCACAAACTAATACAATACAACAAGTGTAGCCGAATTCTCCTTGCGAGGCTCTGGACTAACTCCCCTGATTCCCCTTGAAATGGGTTGAGGCGCTATGTGAAGCTCTTGTTGGATGAGTACAAGTTAGGCACACACACAAGCAATCCAAGCAATATGAAATATGTGCACACACAATCAAGCCAAGCAATCAAGGATAAATAACAATAAGAAAGATGCAAGGCAACACAAGCAATGTATATAATATGAATGCTATGAAAGTATGATACTTGTATGAAATGATGCTTTGCACAAATGTAAAGAGAGAGAGTTAGAGAGACAATGGATCAAAACGCAAATACCAAGATTTGTTTCGAGGTTCGAGCACCTTGCTCTACATCCCCGCCTACACCACCGTGTAGGATTTCCACTATCTCAACTCCCACCGAGGGAACCTCTACCGAAGAGGATTTCTTACAACTCTAGGAGTACCAAACTCCTCTCTCAAACAACCACCTCACAACCGAGGGGTAAGGCCCGTAGCCAATACAACAACAACAACCAACACCTCTACCGAAGAGGGTTTACAACCAAACTCCACCTCTCACTAGAGGGAGCAAACCAATCACCCGATCACCTCTACCTAAGAGGGATACAACAAGAATAAGGGTGTTTACAACAAGTGGTTCCAAAAATCACAAACTCAATCTCTCTTCTTTTCTCTTTTCTTTTCCACAAAAACAAGATCCTAATAGTTTAGGATAGATGATATAGCTCAAGTGTGGAATCAAAGTGTTTTTGGAAACAAGCAACAAAGAAAAACTACTGGGAAATCTCTTGTATATGATAGAAAATGAAATACCAAATAAAAATCCCAAAACCTAGTTTTCTTTGATTCCAAAAACCCAAAACAAATAAAGATGAGAAGTTTTAAAGCCCACAAACTCTTTTTAAAACTCTTTTAAACACCTCAGAAAACCAGTATTTTTTCTTTTAAAAAACTTAGCCAAAATCCCCAAAGAGATGGAGTTTATATAG
The DNA here is from genome assembly GCA_038442645.1 of Agave tequilana. Lineage (NCBI taxonomy): Eukaryota > Viridiplantae > Streptophyta > Magnoliopsida > Asparagales > Asparagaceae > Agave > Agave tequilana. The sequence goes on from JAVJIF010010698.1 coordinate 54,243, forward strand.
GCCAAACAGAAAACTAGCCGTTAGAGCTGAGCTGGCAGCTCTGACAGGCGTCGGTCGACCGGCCCGGTCGACCGCAACGGTCAGAAAAGTGACCGTTGGGCACTAGCGGTCGACCGGCCGGTCGACCGAAACATCCTGAGAGTTGAACTCTCAACTCGGTCGACCGGTCCGGTCGACCGACTACAATGTGTAGCCAGCGTGCACGTCTGTGCACATCGGTCGACCGATCCGGTCGACCGGCCACTTGGTGCGGTCGACCGGTCCGGTCGACCGAACTGGCCTGGCAGGCACAGTGCAGATCTGCACAGATACGGGATTTGAAAATAGGTCTTTTCACTCAATAAAAATCCCATAAATTCACAGTAAATCTAAAAAATAGTTTTAATCACAATAAAACTGTTTTTCTAAAAATATGTTTTCTAAAACTTATTTTATCATTTTATGTTAAAACATAAACATGTGATAAAAATTTCAAGACAATATATCAACATATCAATTCATTTTAGAGTCTTGCAAATTTTATCAAAAACAAAACCTGTATTTTGTCAAACTTGATTTTTCAAAACATGAATAGGGATATCAAAATAAGTTTGTTTACCAAGTTAAAGCATGTATGTATAATAGAAAACATCTACTATACATATACCATATGTAAACTTGTTTTGATCAACTATTCATAAAAACCAAATATCAAATCATAAAACGTGTGTGTTTTGTGTTCACTTGAGCATATCAACTAAACTAAGCTTTACAAATGGATCTAAAACTCTATCTAAACTAGGATACCTAAGTCTTCTTGACGATCTTCATCTTCAAGTAGACTTGCTCCAAACTCCGTGATTCTCCAAGTGCAAAGGTATGATCTTTAAGCTTTGGCACCGGAATCACCATGATAAGCTTCTAATCATCTTGTTGAAGCTAATCACCAACTAATATCCTGTTAATGATCTGAAACTTAGAAATACAAGAATATTAGTAAACATAACTACATGAGTGTTGATCATCATCAAAACTAGAGTGGAAGGCCATTGGGCCAACAATCTCCCCCTTTTTGATGATGACAAAACTCATAGAGTTATATATGCATGGATTAAAGATAAGCTTCAAGAAGCTCCCCCTTAACTCATGCATAGGGATAAACAATAAATATGTGCAATTAGTATTAAACATGAAACATGCGTATGCATAAACAATAAATGGTTCTAGATATCAAATGGAATATTCAAAACAAAATAAGCTCTAGATACCAATTACAAAGCAAACTCTATATATCAATAAACTTAATATTCTTGAGATTAAAACATAATATATGCATATAAAACATAAGCATGCATATAAAACACAAATACTTCTCCCCCTTTTGTCAATCATCAACAAAGGGTAAACAATCAAAACCATAGATAAAATGAGGGGTAAAAATCTTTCTTCCCTTTATGTCAACAAAACAACAAAAAGACAATGTTCCCCCTTTTTGTCTAAAACAAAAACAAAGTCAATAAGGGGTGACAACAAACATGATATCAATTAAAAAATATGTCAATGAAGCATCTTGATACCAATAAACAAGAATCAATATATGTTATATGCTATATACATTCATGAAGAGGAAGACGCTAAGTTAGCTTCCCTAACATATGCATTACATGAAGAAGGGATGACATGCCCCAATTCACATAACACATATTATGTAATACATAAGAGGAGATGTGAAGCTCCCCTACACACGTATATCATATAAAGAAGAGTTGTCAAGCTCCTCAATTTATAATATACTCAACATGAATCTATATGTAAGAGAGATGTTAAGCTCTCCTTGCATATAGGAAATACAAATCAAAACTTTGAATATTTTCTTAAACAAAATTTTGGAAATACCAATTGTAATTAACATAAGTCTTGAATTCTTAAACATGAATCTTGAAACCAAACCAAATTTTGAATTTCTTAAATATGATACCAATTGTAAATATTTTACCAATTGAAAAGATTTTACATAGAAACATTGATACCAATTGTAAGAATTGTTCATTTTAAAACATATAAATAACTTTTAATCATAAAGTGTGGGAGTACAAATACCAATTGAAATACAAAATCAAATTTCTCCCCCTTATGAAATACAAACTAAAGTCATGCATAGTCTTGATAACAATTTAAAAGTAATCAATTTAAACAAAATTGAAACTCAAGCACTAGCATAAACAGAAACATATATATGTATGAAAAATAGATACAATAGAAATTGATATACTTGGAATTTAAAGCATACATACATACAAAAACATATATGAGTATACAAGAAGATCAAAATGATACCAATTGAAAGAGTTCAATGATACCAATTGACATAACAATAAGTTCAAGTGTATACATCATATTATCTACCACCCAATCATAATTCAAGTTTTAAAGATTTTCAATTTAGGGCAACATGAACATGATCTCCCATCCTACCGCCCTTAGATGGTAGGGGTTTTCAAAGATAGATTTGAAAATGTAGTTGTTTGAAAATCTCTACCAAAGTGAAGAACATCGCAACTAGTTAAATGGAAAACTGGTTAACTAGTAGGAAATCCTTCAAGCAAGGAATAAAACAAAATTGTTTTTCATAAACATGAATTCACATCATATCAAACACTCAAGTTCAATTAGGCATAAATAAGACTCATGAAAACAAAACATGAGCAAGCAATAGATGTGAGTGTACAAATAAAATATGAAGATCATAAATATGAAAATTATTTTCATTAAGCTCAATTAATCCTTAAAACACGAAAATCATCAAACTATCTAATCTTCAAGGCATATGTATGTCTAATACAAACTAAAGTATACATACATATCCAAAACATAACGAGTCCACAAAATATATGCATGAAGGCACGTGGCTCAAAAGGATACTCATGTATAGTCAATAGTTTGGATAAGATAGACATATACATGAAGTTAAATATGATACATGAAACATGAAAAACTAAATTTTCATCTAAAAACCAATTTCATTTCAAGGTATATGTATGAATTGTCAATACACTAAGTATACATACATATCCCTAAACACAATTGAGTCCATAAATAGATTTACATGGAAGGCAAACGACTCAAGAGGTATACATGTATATCTTAATGTTTTGGCAAAAAAACATATACATGAAATCAAAACTCATATAAATTCAAAAATATGAATACAAGTCTAAAATGTATGGATCATCAAAACTAGACTATACTAGCACATCTAATGGGTACAAATATGCAATCAAGCCCAAACATATATAGATTTATTTGTGGTCCACTATATGTACAAGTATAATTCCTAGTCTTAATGAAAACTAACACTTAAACATGTAATCAAGTCATTGAGCATCAAAACATGATAAAAGAACATCATGATAAAACTAAACATGATTATTATGTGAATTCACATGTATTAGATTCATGATGTACATTATAGCTTAAACAAAGTGAGAACACTAAATATGGGTTCATATAAGCATATGTGTCTCAAATACTATATATGTATGTCAAGGATCTAATAAACATGAAATGAACATATTAATCCAAAGACATCAAAAAATATGCTATAAACTATCAAACATGCTATAAACAATGAAGTGGAAAGCATGTAAACATAATAAATGGGAGTAAAGGATTGTTACCAAACCGAAAAAGCAACTCTCCTTGTCTCCAAAACATGGTGGTTATCTCCACCAAATCTTCCCTTGAAAGTGATGCATCCATATGATTCCTTTAAGTCCGGAACGCATCCACTCCAAGGTGTCATCACTCTCACGTCATGTGAGAGCCCACCCACCACAAAAACAATAGGAGGGGTGGTTCTTTGGTACCCATATCTTCTTGGTCCATGGGGGTTAGTACCTTCTCTAACCCAAACAAAATTCTTTGCTAAATTAGGAGTATGTAATCTATCATAACAAAATTTAGCAAGGTGGCCCTTACGTCCACAATGTGTACATGAGTACACATGAGATACATGTGTTGATGGTGTCCGTGAGGAGCATGTGTATGCCGTGGAGGGTGTGCATGCATAAAGATGGAACTTGTTTCTTTCGAACCAAGGTTCCAACCGTGAGTGGTTCATGGCACATTGGCTCATAGTGGAGCCCAAACAATCAACCTTCTTCTTAAGCAAACAAATATCATCATAATCTTAGAAAAAGAAGTGTGGCATGCAATAGGTGAAGTGTGTGATACTACCCTAGCATGGCAAACATGTGCATCAATCTTATTTGCAAAACAATGTTTTTCTTTAAACAAACATCTAGATCATTTGAAATAGAAATAATTTTATTTTTCAAATTAACATTCTCTTTTAAAACAAAATCAACTCTAGAAGACAAGTTTTCATTTTTCTTCAAAAGAACATGGCAATCATTTTTAGATTTAAAAATTCATTTTCTTTAAGTGCAAGTCTAATTGAGATCTCAATGAATCCCTTTGATTATAGACCTCAACCTTTCTTGCAAAACACAATCAAGTCTAGAATGCAAACACTTATTTTCTTTTCAATTTCTAGACTTTTCTTTTTCAACACGTTATATTTTTCTATTAACTTTTCACACACAATAGATAGTTCTTCATTTAAGGATGGGGATCAACATAATCATTTGAAGAACTAGCACAATCATTACTATCTAGTTGAGATTCCGAATGTACCTCAAGGGAGTCATTCCCTTGGACCATATAGCATTGTTGTGGCTCGGATTCTCCGCTAGATTCCTCTTTTGGATTGGCAATTGAAGCTTGGAGGTGGTGGTTGTTGTCAACTTGTTCCACACTGCAAAAGCGGAATCAAGATTAGAAACACACATAAGATAATCTTTAAGTAATGTGCTTCTAATGGCCTCTAGGGCTTGTGCATTGGCCCCTATATGATTGCAATCACCAAGATAACATCTCTTGGTGGCCGCAAGGAAAACATGCAAACCTAGGGTCGTTAGGTACATGGACATCCTATACTTCCAAACATCAATGTTGGAAGGGTCAAAGCTAGGTGGGGTCATGAAGTCCATGGTATAAAAAATATGTGCAAACAATCAAATGCAAATGAGATTAGCAAGCAAATGGATCACTCCTAGGATGTTAAGCCTAAGTATCAGGAGCACTAGCTCTGATACCAATTGAAAAACACCTAGAGGGGGGTGAATAGGTGTAAGTGCTAATCTAAGAAACTTAATGCAAACTAAGTGCGCTAAATGCGGAAGCTAATGCAAATTATGCACAAACTAATACAATACAACAAGTGTAGCCGAATTCCCCTTGCGAGGCTCTGGACTAACTCCCCTTGATTCCCCTTGAAATGGGTTGAGGCGCTATGTGAAGCTCTTGTTGGATGAGTACAAGTTAGGCACACACACAAGCAATCCAAGCAATATGAAATATGTGCACACACAATCAAGCCAAGCAATCAAGGATAAATAACAATAAGAAAGATGCAAGGCAACACAAGCAATGTATATAATATGAATGCTATGAAAGTATGATGCTTGTATGAAATGATGCTTTGCACAAATGTAAAGAGAGAGAGTTAGAGAGACAATGGATCAAAACGCAAACACCAAGATTTGTTTCGAGGTTCGAGCACCTTGCTCTACATCCCGCCTACACCACCGTGTAGGATTTCCACTATCTCAACTCCCACCGAGGGAACCTCTACCGAAGAGGATTTCTTACAACTCTAGGAGTACCAAACTCCTCTCTCAAACAACCACCTCACAAAGGGGTAAGGCCCGTAGCCAATACAACAACAACAACCAACACCTCTACCGAAGAGGGTTACAACCAAACTCCACCTCTCACTAGAGGGAGCAAACCAATCACCCGATCACCTCTACCTAAGAGGGATACAACAAGAATAAGGGTGTTTACAACAAGTGGTTCCAAAAACCACAAACTCAATCTCTCTTTCTTTTCTCTTTTCTTTTCCACAAAAACAAGATCCTAATAGTTTAGGATAGATGATATAGCCCAAGTGTGGAATCAAAGTATTTTTGGAAACAAGCAACAAAGAAAAACTACTTGGGAAATCTCTTGTATATGATAGAAAATGAAATACCAAATCAAAATCCCAAAACCTAGTTTTCTTTGATTTTCCAAAAACCCAAAACAAATAAAGATGAGAAGTTTTAAAGCCCACAAACTCTTTTTAAAACTCTTTTAAACACCTCAGAAAACAGTATTTTTTCTCTTAAAAAACTTAGCCAAATCCCCAAAGAGATGGAGTTTATATAGCCAAACAGAAAACTAGCCGTTAGAGCTGAGCTGGCAGCTCTGACAGGCGTCGGTCGACCGGCCCGGTCGACCGCCAACGGTCAGAAAAGTGACCGTTGGGCACTAGCGGTCGACCGGCCGGTCGACCGAAACATCCTGAGAGTTGAACTCTTAACTCGGTCGACGGGTCCGGTCGACTGACTACAATGTGTAGCCAGCGTGCACGTCTGTGCACATCGGTCGACCGATCCGGTCGACCGGCCACTTGGTGCGGTCGACGGTCCGGTCGACCGAACTGGCCTGGCAGGCACAGTGCAGATCTGCACAGATACGGGATTTGAAAATAGGTCTTTTCACTCAAAAATCCCATAAATTCACAGTAAATCTAAAAAATAGTTTTAATCACAATAAAAACTGTTTTCTAAAAATATGTTTTTCTAAAACTTGTTTATCATTTATGTTAAAACATAAACATGTGATAAAAATTCAAGACAATATATCAACATATCAATTCATTTAGAGTCTTGCAAATTTTATCAAAAACAAAACCTGTATTTTGTCAAACTTGATTTTTCCAAAACATGAATAGGGATAACAAAATAAGTTTGTTTACCAAGTTAAAGCATGTATGTATAAATAGAAAACATCTATTATACATATACCATATGTAAACTTGTTTTGATCAACTATTCATAAAAACCAAATATCAAATCATAAAAACGTGTGTGTTTTGTGTTCACTTGAGCATATCAACTAAACTAAGCTTTACAAATGGATCTAAAACTCTATCTAAACTAGGATACCTAAGTCTTCTTGACGATCTTCATCTTCAAGTAGACTTGCTCCAAAACTCCGTGATTCTCCAAGTGCAAAGTATGATCTTTAAGCTTGGCACCGGAATCACCATGATAAGCTTCTAATCATCTTGTTGAAGCTAATCACCAACTAATATCCTGTTAATGATCTGAAACTTAGAAACACAAGAATATTAGTAAACATAACTACATGAGTGTTGATCATCATCAAAACTAGAGTGGAAGGCCATTGGGCCAAAAAACACATCTAATAGTCAATAAGTTAGGTATGAGGGCCTCAAGAAGCCTTGATACTTACACGAAAAAAAATTAGATGATGTTATAAAAATAATAAAGAGGCATGAGAGTCTAAGTTAAGGAATTCCTAGTAAAAATCATAAGGATGCATATGATTTTTGGTAACGAAAACTATATTAGAAATTCAATTTTAACTCTTACCTAAAATGGAAAACAATTAACTTTATTAAGACTAAGTTTGAAGAATGAATAAAAATGAGGATCCTAAAACTTATAGACTACTTAGTCTCTCCTATATAAGTCAAATATTTTCCTTTTTATGGATTTTGTGGGTGTAATCCGCTGAAAACCCTCACGAACAACACTCGTCCTCTAGAGTAACCTAGGGGTTTAACGGCTTGTTGCACATGCTAAGTGCAACCGTGATTCCTACGAAAGTGAGTTAGCTAGGTTAGATTTTTCTCTTTCTTTTTGATTTTTACTCGAGGACGAGCAAAAAGATAAGTGTGGGGGTGTGATAGGTAGTGAAAAATGCATAATTATCATCATATATACCATCACATTTGCACATTTATTCATATTATAATGCACATTTATTATATTTCGTTATTTAATGTGTGCAGGCCTCGAATTATTATTAATAAGAAATAAAGCTTAAAAAGCCCAAAAGCCCAGATCCAAGCCCATGTTTGAAGCCCAGGTGAAAAAGCGCAATTACAAGAAGTCAAAATGCAAATACAAGGGCTGAAAGTTGCAAATATCAGAGATAAGGGAAGGATAGACTTCTATCTAACCCTAAACACCTGTAGGATGAGGAAAAAACCCAAGATAAGAAGGAAATTCGTGGAAAGAAGATTTGAAGAAATCTGGATTAAGGGTAACTTGATTACTAAGTTATCTCGAAAATCCAGATTAAAAGGCCAGGATACAACTTCCAGAAGCATACGCCAAGACGGAGGGACCAGAAGAAGCCACGCGCCAAAGCGCGTGGCCAGACTCCCCAGAAATGCCGCGGAAACGCGGCAAAAGCCGCAATTCCGTGGCATTCTGAATGAGTCTGACTACCAGATTTCGTCTACAACTTCATCCGGACTCTATCTTCTTCTGCACTATAAATATCCGTGCAGGCGCAGCAGAAAGGGCATCCAGAGACGATTAGGGTTTTCTTTAGCCATTTTTTTATTTCAGCAAGTTGTAATTTTCGTTTATGCCCGTTGTGGAGAAGAAGGAGCTTTGTAATTGGAGATTATTCTGCAATAAAGGTCACTCTTTGTTCTCATTTAATTTCTGCAATTTTATTTTTTTTCCGATCTCTCTGATTGTTGTTTTAATCTGTGATCTCTTCTGGTTTTCTTTTTCTTTATTTCCTTGCACTCTTTCTCATTAATAAAAAAAAATATAAATAATTTGAAAAGAAAAAAAATAATGAAGAACTAATTCTCTCTAGTGGTTTGCTGAGATTCTTGAAGCAACCCTAGAGCAGTTAAGCCTAGATCTGATTAATGAACATCTATAGAAACCCTAGGTTTAAAAACAACTTTTCTAGAAGATTAAACAAATACCTAGAATTCTAATATAGGTTGCATATTAAAAAGACTTCTCATGACCTCAAACTTAAGAACTAGGACAGCATAAATTGAGATTCGTTTATTAGGCTGACCTGTACTAGATGTTAGGATGAACCATAGTTTGGCTTTTAAATAAGTTAACTTAGCTAGAGTCTAGTATGATTTTTCTTGCTTGAATTATTTGTAATGACCTAAGGTGAATCACCTACATCTTAAGATGAAGATCTAGCTCCTTAACTTGCAATAGGGTTGTGGTAGAAGATCAGCAAAACCAGTCTTTAATATCACCTTTTTATCTCAGATCTAATCTCTCTTTTCTTACTTGAAGCATACAGAGGAACGAGTCGAAAAGCTTTCATCGCATCCTTCCTGAGGATCACGACCCGCTTGAGCCCTTGCTACAGCGGATTCGCATTGAGACTAAGAAATCTGAACTTCTTTTTATTCTTTAAAAATCTCAATCACCTTCCCACTCCCGTCAATGTATTTCATAACTTGGTGGAGAGTGGAGTGAACGATGGAATTACAATGAATCTATGGTCGTCCAAGCAGTAAATTATATGAGGTGTCGGCATCGATCACGTAGCACGTCACTTCCGACTTTAAGTCCCCAATTTGGCATTTGAGCTTGATCTTCCCCATTGGGCGGGTACCATTGGCATTGAACCCATAAATGGTAGTCTGGGTGGCGTTCAACCGGTGGGTAGGAATCCCTTAATGCTGCATGACTCGACGAGACATAATGCTCATTGCGGACCCTAGATCTACCTGAATGCGGCTTACTTCAGATGATCTAATGTACCCTGTGAAGTATAGTGGTCGATCATGTTTCCCTTTAACCCGCATATCATCTGCCGTGAAGGTGATGCAGGGAGCATTTTGGGAGGCATGGAGGCAATCCTCTACATCTTCCTCCAGTGGTCCAGCCGGTACCTGGGTCATGAAAACCTCGGCATTAGCTAGAGCCTCTCTTAAAGGTTCTCTGGTTGACTTTGATAGCCTCAGAAGCTCGTAAAGAGTGATTCGAGCCGGGATATTGGCCAGTTGAGTCAGGACGTCAAAGCGGTAAGGTGTTGTGGATCCTTCTGCGTTGTCTTTTGAGAGAGCTTTAGAAAATCGAAGCTCTTTCTGCCTCTCCACGGGTTGTTTCGTGGAGGGCTTGGCTGACTCTGTAGCGGGTTTTGGAGGGGTTGCTACCATTTCGTCATACTTTTCAAATGTGACTGGCCCGAATGAGTTTCCGCCACAAGTTGATTGGGTTTCGCAGCGAGAATTATTGCTTCCTCTTCTGAATCAGTCAGTGAGGGAACATCGGTTTCTGCTTCTCGAGAAGAAACGCACACTACATTGCAGGACGAAGCCTTCGTCTTGCCTTTGGACCTTCTGCTGGTAATAGTGGTCCATTGCTGGCCATCCACAAGGTCGGGATGGACCCACATAACTTCTCCCTGAGGTATGGGGACAGGTACAAGACCCTTCTCTTGCTGATGGTGAGGTCTATATTGATCATTCTTAATTCCCCTTTTGGGATGGGGACTACTCCAGAGGGTGTTGGAGGTTATCTTCCAAACTGGAGGAATGACGTCATATTGGCCGTTACTTTCTTCTGCTCTGGACGGAGTTTCAATACCTCCGCATCAATCAGAGCCTGAAGGATGTCTTTGAAGACATAACAGCTCTTCGTGGGGTGTCTCAGCATCCTATGATACAAGCAGTAGTTGGGATTATCAGTTTTCCTGACTTCTTCAGGACATCTAGCTTCGGGAAGCTTCGAAGAGTTGCTCTTGTTAAGTAATTTGAACAACGAGTCAACATGTTCATCCTTGAAGGAATACTGCTTACTGGCGCGTGGCTGACTTGAGGAGCCACTTCCCTTGACCGGTTGAGGTTTGACAGGGGATTTAGTTTCTGTCGCCAAGTTATCCTTCCTTTTTATTTGAAGGGACGCGTCTGGCGTACGCCTTGTCGACCTTTCGGGTCTAGGCTTATTTTCTTCTGCCCTAACCCTGGCGACAATTTCTTCAGCCTGTTCACCTTGCTGAATCAATTGTTTCCTGGTGCGGCTTTCAGCAACTCCTATTTAGGCGAGGAGCAAAGTTTGTAGATTGTGGTGGCATGTTTTCATCAGGGTGACCTGGGTCATACCGCTAGGAATCGGAGTGCTACATTCTGAAATCTTTCTATAAATGATTTGATGGACTCCCCCTTTCGCTGCTTTGTAGCCAAAAGAGTAGGCATTGTGACCTCTGAGTCATCTTCAAAGAAGCGTATCAGGAAGAGCTTCTTCAAATTGCCTTAATTTTTGATGGAGCCTTCTGGGAGCTTCATGAACCATTCAAAGGCGAGCCCTTTTAGGGTGCCGATGAATAAACATGCCAAGATGGCATCGTTATCTACCATGTTCCCCGTCTGAGACTTAAAGTAGTAGATAGTTGGTTCAGTGACCCTTTGCCGTCGAATGCTTGGAGGGTCGGAGCTTTAAACTTGGGAGGGTATGGAATAAGGTCCCACTCGGTCGGATATGGCCGGACCACTCCTGCTTCTTGGAGGCCTTTTCGATTAGTAAGGGCCTCGAGACGTTGCTCTAATTGATTCATTCTTTTAGAATGAACCCCTCCATGGTCCTAGTTGTCTTTCTCCTTAGATGAGGATTTAGACGAGCCAGAAGCAGATTGCTCTTTCTCTTTGATATGTATAGAAGATGAGCTTTCTCCCTCTTTTTGTTTGCTCAACTTTTTAGAGGAGGCTTTGTCAGTTGACTTCCTCTTGTATTCAAGCAATTGTGCCAACATCTGCTTAAGGGTATCGATAGATTCTTTTTGAGCACGAATCATCTCGAATTGTTCCTTCTGGACCTGGGCTTGCTGCTCCAAGCGCCTGACCGTCTCCTCAGGAGTATTTGTCATGTATATAAAGGCCTCCTTCTCTATGAAAGAGTTCGAAGCCTACGACTCTGCAATAGCGGAATGCGAGTCATTTACTTCAATGCCTCGAGCCAGGGCACTGTAATTGATCGGGGCAATTGCTCAAGTCCGAGTGCGAGTATGCCGGTACACTCCTTCTGGTTCTGTGTCAGACTCGTCGGAGCTGACCACAGGTAGCTTTCCCCTACTCCTGTTTGTGATGTTTGCAGTTATTTCAGGGTACTCAGTGTCAGAGAAAGTCCCCCTTCTGTGAGAGCGATTTCTTTTAGCTGATCGGGGAGCTAGAATTAGCTGTCTGAATCTAGACTGCTGGCTTGCACGTGAACTGCAACGGCACTCAGAGAGCATTGTGATAAGCCGTTCGTAGTAACACGATGGAGTGATCCGACTAGCACTTCTCTTCCTTGTCAAATAATCTCTTAGATCCGTGGGAGGGGGATCGAAGAGATTAGCCTCAGATTGTCGAGGGCTTTTCAACTTGTGAGAGTTCTCCTTGCTTCGCAAAGCTGAGATGCAAGGTTCTGGGACGTGGAGCTCATGAACGCAGCTCTCGCGTTGTGGCTCTGAACCGCGAGTCTGGCGTCTCTGGTAAGAAGAGACACGACTCTCGCGTTGCCGATTGTCGCATCTGGGTAGAGATGCAGAAACGCAGGGCTGCTGGGTCCCGCGTATGGAGGCGCAGGTCTCGTGTCTTTGATAAAGAGCATGAACTTTGCGTTGCTGCTTATGGCGTTTGGGAAGCGGTGCTTCAGAAACGCGAGCTTGGTGAATCTCACATTTAGGTTGCCAAACGCGGACTTCACGTGTCTGATATTGTTCAGAAGAGACGCCGGTCTGAACCTCGCGTCCTACCTCTGTTGGACAAACAGTTGTTCCAACTTGTAGTTGGCGCGCACGCCGCCTCTGTCACCGTTCGGCATTCTAGTTACGTCGTGTGGCTTGAAGGGAACCCCCGGTAACCTGGCGCTGAGGATCGGGATGAACGGGCTGAACATCAGGAATGTTAACCACGCGGGTCTCCTGAGAGACGTTGACGCGGGCGTTACGCATAATGCGATTAGCCACAACATCCTTCTCACCAGTTCCGTCTGAGAGGATCTCAGAGCGGACTTGAGAGCAAATCGCCGAAGTGACTTTGTGGTAGACCCGCGCCTTAGGGCTCTTGGAGCCGGAAGAGAGGAACTCTTCATACTTCTCCTGGTCGAACTTCACGACAAGTGATTTGACCATTTTTTCCATAGAGGTGACGTCATCTTGTGCCACAACTTGCTCGTCAGTGGAGAAAGTTGTCCCTAGCGGAGTCGCCATCTCTTGTTTGGTGGGAGAAAGTTCCTCTTAAAATTTCCTTAAATCAAATGAAAGATTACAATGGATTAATACTTTGACTACAGGGGAGGGAAGATGTTCACACTTGAATCTCCCTTTTGTTTAGTGCTGGGTTCTTGGTCTGGCGGTGGAAAGTGAATTTTATTTTCTGTTGACCAGGTGAACGTCAGGACCTCTTGGGAATCCTCTCTTTGAATGGCAGACGGAATAACACAGCTCCTATCCACTAGGAATCTCAAAGAGATTATAGGCAAAGACGAACTTGTACGCAGCAAGTTGTTAGAAGAGTTGAACTCTCTCTTTCCTTTCAGTGGAGGTTCAAGAATAATCTGATCGACTGACCCCTTCTCTATAGCAAACGGGGCTATTTATAGAGGTTTCACGGGTGAATGTGTCCCCTAAAAATGCTCCATATGGGGGTTAACTCCCTCATTATGTGGGCAATAATTGACCCAATAACGAAGGCAGTTATAACCGAGACGCGGGTTTTGAGCCTTGCGCCTTATTGCTGAAGTGATGCTGAGACGCGGTTTTCATCCTTCGCCTCTTAGCACTGCAGTGATGCTGAGACGCAGGTTTCATCCTTCGCGTCTTGACGCTGCAGTGATGCTGAGACGCGGGTTTCGTCCCTCGCGTCTTGGCGCTGCAGTGATGCTGAGACGTGAGTTTCGTCTTTCGCGTCTTGGCGCTGCAGAGATGGCTATGATTAGCCCTGCGTCTGGAGTTTTGGACTCTATTTTTTGATGACTTGTCTTTAGTAATTTTTAGACAGCCTACACTGTGCCAGTAATCCGACGCATAGTGTCTAAATTTTTGACAGTTGTAGCATTGGACGTTCTTATTGTTTCCACGTCAAGATGTAAATCTTCCCCGGTTGCTTCGTCCTCGACCTCTGAAGCTTTGGAACTCCACTTGATTTTGAGTGGTTCGTTGTTGGAGATCACGTCCCCTACCTCTACCACGACCACGACCTCTACTATGTGAGCCTCGATCATTTAGAGTCAGCTTTGACTTTAATGCTTGTTCCAAAATTATGGAACCGGTCTTCTTTTACATGCGCTGCTCATGGACTTGGAGAGATCCCAAAAGCTCCTCTATTGAGATCTCCTCCAAATTCTTGGACTCCTCAATTGCCGTCACCACGTGCTCGAACTTAGATGTGAGGGATCGGAGCAATTTCTCCATCACGTGGATGTCCTCCATCTTCTCTCCATTTCTCCTCATTTTATTCACAATTAGAAGTAATCGTGAATAATAATCAGAGATTTTTCTTCATTTTTTATTTGAGCGCTTCAAGATCACCCCTCAAAGTTTGGAGACGAATTCGCTTCACCCGCTCGACTCCTTTGTAGATGGTAGCAAGGATTTCCCATGCTTCCTTGCTCGTTGTTGCTTCGGCAACTCTCTCAATGGTAGACTCATCCAACCCTTGATAGAGTAGAAAACGAGCTTTACTATCCTTCTTTCTTTGCTCTTTAAGATCCTTCTTCTCTTCGGCGGTGTAGGCAGCTTCTACCTCCTGTGTGGGTTCTTTGAGCCCATCAATGATCAGCTCCCATAACTCTTGAGAACCAAATAGAGCTTTCATTTGAATTGACCAACTCTCATAATTATCCTTTGATAATTTGGGTATTTGAGGATTGACAAGGTTATTGGTGGAGGCCATGAGGAGAATAGAATGGAAGAAAAGAATGAAATGGCTCTGATACCAATTGTTGGACTAGGGGATAAGCAAGTGAAGAGGCGATGGATGTTTGCTAACTCCAAACACTCTTGAGTACTGGGTTGCTACCCTTTAGTACCTTCAAAATGAATTCACCCAAGCTAATACTTTTCACAAAGTGGGAAGCTCTGCAATGCTTTGCTTTGCTTTCATTGTTTTTCTTCTTTTCTTGTGCTTTACAACACAACCATATGACCCCTTATATAGGATTGTATACAATGAAGTTTCAAGTATAATTAATACATGTGTTAATAACCTCACAAAACTCTCTTAGTAAATATGCTATAGGTTTTGCTTAACTTTATGGTAGAGTCAATAAACTTCAGTTTTAGTTTTGCATTAAGTCCATAACTCCAACAGGAACCATGGTGCCCTTCTCTCCTCCGACTCCAAGCCATGGCAACACTCCATCTCCAGTCCCTCCTCAACCTCCACAACTCGGAGCACTCCGATGGAGCCTCCTTGGCAGGCCAAGTCGCCACCACAAGTGCCATATCCGTGCCTCTTCCATAACCGGCAGCCCATGCCCAACCACCATGCACACAAACCCACCTCCTCCCCCTCCTTTGCACTGCCGACCCCCTCTGTGCATGCCTCAACACCTAGGTGGTCCTCTGTAGAGAGAAGCCATGTCCTTCCTCTCCTCATGGAGCACAACAGCCCACAATAGACCACTAAGTCCCTGTGCACTGTTGGCAGCCGGAGCTTCCTCCTCCTCGCTCTCCTTCCTACGGTACCGCCGGAGTGGAGCACGACACCTCCGTGACTTTCGTCGAGCCGCCGGCGTGGTCCGTGAGATCCGCTCGAACTCCGCCGTTGACGGCCGTATCCACCCCAGACCGTGAGTCTCTTCCTCCCATTTTCTCTCTTTGTGTATTATCATGTTGCATGAAACTTTAATAATAATGTATGCATAAGTGTCCCATTTTTCTCTCTTTCTGTATATTTCATGTTGCATAAGACTTTAATAATATTGTGCGCATGAGTGTGAATTAAAATGTGTGTGAGCACATCTCTTCTGTGTGGCTCTGTGTTTGTCTGCATAGTAGTTTGTAGTTATTTGTGTATTGTGTGTGTTGTGTATAGGTGCGTGAGTTTTATTAGATTGGTGTGTGCGTGAGTTTAGTTTTGTTGTGTTATTAATGTTTAATTGTATATATAATTATATGCATGCATTAATGTATATAGGCGTGTGTTATTTGTGTGGGGGTATGTATGCATGAGTGTGTGTGGGTGTGTATATATATATATATTATGTTTATATGTGTATACTGGTATATTGTACGTAGTGTGCTATGTATGGGTGTTAATTTTCCTTCCTGCCCTGTATATGATTGCGCGGTACAGCAATACACACCCGCTCGTGAGATCCGAACCCGATAATAAGAGACCGGGACCCGATTCGGATTTGTACTCGTTATGGACCCGATACACTGGCGATTCAAAGACCGATGCAAGGGATGATTTGAAGATCCGTACCAAGTAATGCAGTTAAGACCAGACGGCGATTCGGATCCAAAATCGCATCATTTCATGTGAGTGTTTATTGGACTATTTTAAATTTCAGCATTTTATCTTAATGTTTCATGAGCATGTATATATTATTCTGCATTATTCTGTTCATATCGGTCATTATTATTACATCGTCATGCTTTAATATTATTTTACTAATACATCGTTACTTTGTTACTAATACTATTGTCGATTCATTTCATAAATTCTAGGCAGATGAGTATTAATCTTGATCCTCCTTATTAGTAATAACCAGAGGGGAACTTAATTGTAAATTTGAGGAATAATTAATGAGATTGCTTCATTGATAGATTGGGTTTGCTAGAGTGAGGTTGGATTTGGTGATGGAAAATGAAATTGATATATTGTTGATGTATATTTATATATATACAGAGTTAGTAACTTAGTACTGAGATGTGATTGACTCACTTTATCGATGTGTAACATTATTTGATCTATTAGGTCTGTTGATGCTTGGATTTATCAGTGGACTCTTATTGTAGTGGAGATTGATTTAGAGTTAGGAAGAAGTGTAAACTGGAACAATACGAATTAATAGAGTACATGGATATATAGTGGATTCAATACCCTATTATTGAGATATTCTTGTTCTATCATTTCATGTGCAGATTATTTACCATTTCAGATTCAGGACAAGTTGTGGTATACCTTAGACTGTGACTTGAATGGACCTAGTGATTAGCATAGTTCATGTTATGGATGAGTGGTACATTTCATGTAAAATATTTATGAGACAATTATTTAGTGATTATTTCGATAGGAATCCTCTTTGGATATTGAGTACTGATAAAATAGGATGTTATTTTACTAGAGGATTGATTCTATCTTGATACTTGGATCTATGTATGGACTAGGTTAGGTTTAGAGTTGACCTGAGGTGTATATTCTTTATGTTGGATATTGTGATTTACCTTGATAGAAGTAAGAGTGTGTGATGATATTGATCGATGATCTTACTGTTATTCGATGGTGAGGATATGAACAAATATAGCTGACTGTTTATGTGAGACTCTGATATCTTGGTGACTAGATGATGTATATACTGATAATATAAAAGACTAGAGTAGATTGACAGGAAAGAGATGACTGGTCATTAATTTATTGAGGTGATGATTTACCATATCATATACTTTGTCATCAAGTGATACTTAATGTTCATGATGATTGTATTGAGACTATAATTGATGGGTTAGTTACTATTTTATCCTAGTGCAGATGGATGAGATGTTGATCAGTCTAGATGAAACTATCTATTGAATGATATCTAGACTTGTTATTGTATTAATTCATGTTATTGAAAGTTACTGAAAAAATATTGTCAAACCTTCACACATGTATTGTTTCATTGTTCTACCATTTAGACGGTAATATTGTCCATATTGTTATTGTTACATCATTGATATTATTACTATCACCGTATCGTTTCAGTAATAGAAATAACATGGATATTGATTGATCTAAATAAATAATGTAAATAGACAACTTACACTGTGATTGAGAAAATTGATGAAAGAGACAGCGTCTGTATTTTGGGTGGACCTAGGATACAGGTTGCGCAGCCGAGATGCGGTTCCATTGCAGGGTTCCAGGGATGACTGACATCTTTATTGTTCATATTGTTATTGCTATTGACTACCTAACGGTAAGAGCTGGTTCAGCGCTAGGTGATTGGGCCGTGGTTTCGGGTATGTACGGAACTCACCTAAAGCGTGGACAATGTCTCCAATCGATCAGTTTCAATAATTTAGGACCCTGATTGACACGTGTAGTAGGCGTAGTATGGGATGCGGCTATTACAGGTGGTAGTTGGTGTTCACTGACATAATAAATAATAATGAACTATTCATAATATATTGTGATTGGCTGTATTCACCTAATTGTACTCATATAGAGACACCTGACACCTGATTGTATACTAGATTGATTTAATTACTCCTTAAGTTACGTATTGCACGTCATCATGATACTTGTACTATGTTGATTGACATTCATTATATCATACTCTCTTCTTAACGGGGCATGATGCAAACGTATTTGAATTTTGGCATGATCTTATAGAATTATTTTGTCTTGATTCATTGCTTTTGGCATACTTTAATGGGGAGTGATTCCTTATTTTCATTATGATTATATATGTCTTTAGTTTATAAATATGAATACATTATATCTTGACTCTTGAAGGTCTTTTAAGCTGAAATTGGTGTATCTTTTTTAATGATCCTTCATACTATTACACATAGATATATCTATAGTTTTGTACATCATCCTTATTTATTGTTTTCATTGTGCAAGATATATGTTTGCATATGGTTGCATCTTCCACTTTAAAAAATATTAGAATTCTTTATCGTTCACGCATAAATTTTGGTGATATCATCCATTTTTTAAAGCGAAGGGTCCTTATTCGTGTCAAAAGGGATACAATTTTTTTTTATTCCCTTTGTTGATGAATTAACTAAAATAGGAGAGAAGAATTTTGAGTTATATTTTTATTTTTTTAAATAGTTAAAGTTATATGAATTTGATATTTTGGAGTTATATTTATATATTTTTTGGTATTTTGAAGTATTTATGTACTCAACATGGTTATGTATTTGGATTGTAAAGAATATTTTGTAATATTTGGAATTTTTATGGTTTGTAATCGATTTAGTTATGTAGTTACTTTGAATATGTTTATGAATAATTGGTTTTAATTTGAAATTAATTATGACTCAATGTTTATTTTTTAATGGATGGTTGGATGGATGAATATGCATATGAATACATATTTGAATTGGTAACTTGTGTGTATGCGTATATTTTTGTGATAGTTGATGTCAAATTGAACACTATTTGAATATATCTATGTATAGTGATATCAAATTGAGTTTTATTTGAATAATTCTGTGTTTTTAGTGTATGCATAAATTCAGAAAGTGTTTTAATAAAACTTCATTGTAATCTAGTATATATAACTCCATAAGTTTTGTCATCATAAAATAAAGGGACATTATTGACCCAAAAATTCAATCACTCATGTTTTAATTATTCCTAACTTATGTAGTTAAGTAACTAATGATCTTGAAGTTGTTATTAAGAGTATACGAATTGTTGATTAAGATACAAAGTATTCAAATATCAAAGAATGAAGTTTAGCCTCAACTGATGCACATTAAACTATCTCTCATTGAGAATTGAAGCTCAAGAAGTTAGATTCAAATCTACATTTGCACAAAAACTTCAGTGTTTCAAGAAATTGAGTTTGTCTTTCGTAAGTTTAGAAAATATGTTAAAGCTTTATATTGTAGAATTGTTAGCTCAAACATGATAACATAGACACGGCTTTAATTGATGATTTAAGGAGTTTTTCAAAAGTGATATACATATAGAAATGAGTGTTTCAAAACCAAGTTTCAAAATGTATTGATTTTGATGAAAAATCTATTTCATTATAGATTAAATCTAAAAAATGAGTTTTACCTTTTGAAATATGTAATGGAGTCTATCCACACGTATTAGAGCTCAAAAGTATTTGAAAAACTTATTTTGTTTTATTTATGAAGTTAAAATTTATTTCATTCAAGTTTTGAAAAAAAACCAGAAAATACTGAGCCGTTTTCGATAGCTCATTCAGTAACTATCAAAAATTGATACTGAGTGTGCACGTATCTTTTTTTGATCTGAATAACTTCTGACATCTCATCTGCACTTCCGATAGTGTTTTCCAAAGAGCCCAGAAAAGTTCAGAACATACTCATTTTCGACAGTTTAATTGGTTTTTTTCACTAACTATCAAAAAAAATTCTACAACTCCAGACTGATTAACGACAGCATTTTAATGAAAGTAAGGTTGTTGCAAAACATCCCCATTTTTGAAAGTTTTTCCTTATTTTTCTTAAACTTTCAAAAACCATTTTCGACAGTCAGTACACATAACTTTTGACAACTAGTACATAGCTTTCAACAGCCAGTGCATGTTTTCAACAGCCATAGCTTTCGAAAGTGCTTTCAATACCCAATGCATAGCTTTCAAAAGTGCTTTCAACAACTTTCGAAAATAAACTTCTGAGTTTGAAAAATATAGTCATTTTTTACCGTTACTTGTCGAAAGTCCTGTACACCCCCTTTTGATAGCTAGTTGACTTTTCTCTGCTGATTCTTAGCAAATATTGTTTTGTTTTTGCTCTAAAATCAAAATCATTTTGTACAAATTTTTACAAGAGTTTTGTAAGAGTTTAAAAGAGTTTCAGCGCCAGAAACTACTTGAAATCTTTGAGAGTTTTGTTCTACAAAATTTCTAAGCTTTCTTCATCATATCTTTCTAAAGTCTCACATACCAAGCTTGAGTTTTCCAATTCCTAAATATATAGTTATAGGGCTTGTGTTATTATTAGAGTTGCAACTCCAAGTGTTGTAGGAGTTGAGGCTTTGTTGTCATCCAGAGGGATCATGGTTCTAGGAGTTGCGGCTCCAGATTAATCTTTTGGGATCAAGATTGTAAGCGTATATCGATTTTGTGAACTGGTTATAGCGCTAACATCTCCACAGCGGTTAGAGATGGGGACATAAATCCATTGGATCAAACCTCGAGAACAAATCCCTTGTGTTTGCAGAGCTTTTTCTTTCTATGCTCTCTACCTTATTTTATCTCTGTTTATACTTGATTATATTTGGATATTATTCTGTATTGTGTTTAATTATTGCAAATATTTTTTAAATTTCCACATATTTGCTTAGAATCACCTATTCACCTCCTCTAGGTAATTTTCACATTGCCTGTGCTAAACATTCCTTCCCAAATATTAATTATCGTTTGTGTAATGTAGATAACCACGCTAGTGTCATCTCGGCATCCCAAACCTTCAATAAGCCCTTCTCCCAACACTTCGTGATCATGCAATGAAGGTCGTTGGACACAATGACGACTATCAGGGTGGAGAGGGGGTCCCTCTGTTTGAGCCCCCTCTTAAGGGAGATCTCCCGCCCTTGGATATTATTGACGAGAGTGGATACCTTAGGTGATCTTAGCCAAAACTTAATCCACGAGATCCAAGTTGAAGCCCGAATCTTGTAAAGTTTCTACAATACACTCCCATCTACTGTGTTGTATGCCTTCTCAAAATTGAATTTCAGCATAAACCCCAGATTCTTATTCTGCTTGGTTAATTGGATCACCTTCTGAGCCGTAGCTATGGAGTCGAGAGTACTTCTATCTTTGATAAGGCCTGATTGGTGATCCTCAATTAATTCACCTAGAAGCTCTCTAAGTCTGTTGGCAAATAACTTAAAGATGATCTTGACTAAATCATTCAACACACTAATAGGCCTAAAATCCCCATCATTTTTGCCTCACTCAATTTTGGAATAAGCACAACATGTGCATAATTTAATCTTCTGGTTGTAGATTCCCTCTATGCAAACTGTCCAACAACATGATAACTTCTAGTTTGATGATGTCCCAAAAGTGACGACAGAAGATTATCAGGGAACTGTCAAAAGTCCTGGTAATTTATTCGCCCCGACCCCCAGACAGTCTCTTTGACCTCCTCCTCTGAAAAGTCTTTGGTAATAACCCTTAGAGCTCTCATTCTCTACCTCTCCGGGTTTGAGCCATCAAGTACGCACCCAGACCAACTAATAGTGGCCTTACAACCAAAAACATTCTTGAAATGTTCAAGGACAGCCATTCTAATCCGATTTTCATCCTAAATTATTTTGCTTTTTGTTTTCAGGCTCATGATCTTGTTTTTTCTATTTCTCATGTTCCCTATTTTGTGGAACAAAGCAGTATTGAGATCCCTCTCCCTAACCCAATTCACCCTAGCATGCTGGCTCTACATGAGTTCCTCCTTGTAAATCTAGTGAATTTGGAGTCACAGATTTTGCAACTTAGCGAATTCCTCCTGGGTTAGCTCCCTTTCCTCTTGACATCTCTCCGAAAGGTCTGTCGCTCCTGATCTGTTTCTTATTATCAAGGACAGATTCGAAAGACCTTTGTTTCCACTTGCGTAATGATTTCCGAGGGCATCTTAATTTAATAGTTAAGACTTCCGCGACGTCAAGATGGTTAAGTGGATGTCCCAACTATCCTTGATGATATTCCAGCAGTCTGGTTGTTCCAGCCACATTTTCTCAAAATGTAATAATGTCCATTTAGAAACCAACATTTATCTAGTATGCAGGTACAACAAGGTATGGCAGATGTTGGTCGCGGCAAGGTGCGCAGAATAGCCAATGGGAAGTTAGTGTCCCCAATTTTTGAGGATACAAGGACTGTAACAGTACCAGATTTTAATCACCAAATTAACTCTAATCAAATTCAGTTATAATCAATCCCATAATCTTTATAATCATTTCTAAATTTATCAAAAATTTCGGCAGCATCTCCTCTTTATTATGAAATCTGTCTGATACAACATATAAAATTTTCATTTACATCGGCCTACTTATGATATTTCAAAACATAAATTCCAAGAGCTTATTAATTACCAATTTTCAACAAATAAATCAATATAACTCGAGAGTACTCCTCTCGATTTATAATTTCATATAATCAACTCTAATTCCAAATCAAGATGAAACTAGAATTAATGTATACATTCACTTACCTCAAAGAAGCGAGGTCAAAATCAAGTTTATAGTCAACAAATACAAATACATCACAAGTCCACCTTCAAAATCTTTAAATGTACTAGTATACACCTAAATACGTATAGAGTTCCAAAAGTTATATTAACACACAAAAGAAAAATATTTCAGAATTTAAAACAACTAATCAATAAGTAATTCTTTTGACTTCTGTCGAGGCATCCCAAAGCTTTCCGTAGGACTGAAAGACATCATTTTGATGCAGAGTGAGCTCAACAGCTAAATGAGTAAAATCATTTAAATAGAAGTTTGCAATTAATACCATTACAAATTAAGTATGATGCAGTTGAATAATTTCAAGAATAATCTAATTACTTTTCTACTTATGATGAGTAGTGCAACTTATTAGGTTATTAGTTATTTTATTATTTGATACTTATTTTTCGCACTCTTCTGGACACATCTGTCCTAATTTTTAACATATTATCTTGTATTATACAACAACTAATATGATTGGCTTTCTCTTATATTCACTTTGTAATTCACTAATCAAAGACATATAGTATGTCACTTATATTCAGTTCAACATATTCATATTTTACGTAAAACTAGCTATCATATACATATAATTCATATAATACTTATCTATTTTTCATCACCCATGACTTATGGTTATATCTATAGCTCTTGCACATATAACATAAATAACAATCATGTATATCCGTTACAATTTACATATTGATATATACTTCACAATCAAAATCACGATCGTATATGGTGATACACCGATCACCTAAATATATATTTATATCACTCAGGGTGATACACACATCATATAATTCAATAACATGTATCACTCTTGGTGATACATACATCATATATTTCTATCAATTAAAAGCAACAAAAACACATGAAAATTCATGATTATCACATATAACTTAACAATCTGAATAATTTCCCCCGTCTTCATACCCTCCGGTTCCACCCGGTCCCTTCCTCCGATAATTTTAAATAATAACAATGCTCCCCTTCGATCATTTGGTTCCATGTCTTCCTTTGATAATTTTAAATAATAATAATACTCTCCTTAAATCACCTTCGGTTCCACCCGACCCCTTCTCTGATAACTAAATAATAAACAAAATATAATATTTGGAATTTATTAACATGAATGAGTATCACAATTTACAATGATAAACAACATGCATATTCTTGAATCACCAACATGAATCAGTATCAAAATTTGCAATGATAAACAACATGCAATATTCTTGAATCACTGTTCAAGTGAAAATCGAGCACAGAAAATGTATATTTGAAACCAGGGATCGTGTGCTTGTGTGTGTTGTAGCTTCTCTCAATGGTGGCTATGCGGGCCGTATCCACAAGGATTGGAGGCGATAAAAGCTTATCGGTATTTCACGAATTCGTTAACGAGTTCTTCTTTATTTCAAAAGAAAGAAAAGAAAAAGTGTGTTGGCCCAAAGGCGCTTCACCCCGGTTTTGATGATGGTAATCTTATGAAGTTATTAGTGCTAACAAATTTTTGTTTATATAAGTTTTAGATTTATAAGAGTATATCAATCATATGTTTAGCTTCTCCAAAAGACTCACAAGTTTTGAAGCTAACTACAAAGTGATCCAAGAGCTCAAGCATCAGGATAATTCATAGCACTCAAGTTTGGAGTCAAATTCAAGAGATCGAGAAAGTTTCAAGATTCAGGCAAGCTAGAAGATTTATTTTTTCTTTGCCTATCATTGTATGATTTAGATTTGTTAAAACCAAGTTTATATTTTTGATAGCTCAAGAGGTTCACATACACACTCAAGATATTTATTATGTTTCGTTTCTAAATTCTTGAAAAATAATTTTGATACTTTTGATCATTTTCAAAACGGTATTTTGACTTATGATTTTTGAAAAGCATATTTTGAAAAAGGAATTTCTTTCTTACAAAAAAAAGCTCTATTCTTTAACTTTTTGTGTTGATATAAGATCACACATACTTGTGCTACATGTTGCCCAAAGGCCCATCACTCAAGTTCTGATGATGATTAACTCATGTAGTTATACTACTAATGATCATGTGTTTATTAAATCTCAGATATTCAATCAAGATCTTAGTCGGTGTTAGCTTCAACAAAAGATTCGAAATTAAGTTTTGAAGTTATCACATATTGAATCAAGTGCTTGAGCTGCAAGATTACATCAATTACTCAAAGAGGAGTCTAACTCATGGATCAAGTTTGGATCAAGTCGAGATGAAGAAGAAGATTTCTAAGAGAAGATTTTCAAGAAGACTTAAGCCAAAGTTTGTAAGTTTAAGAGTTTTTCTTTTAGGATAAAATTAAGGATATATTAGTTGTGGATTGCTCAAGCACATACACATACATATAAAATATTTATATTATCTTTCATGTTAAATAGTTTTAGTTTTTGGTTTAACCGTTTTGATTTTGAGTTTCAAGAATACATCTTTCAGTTTCTTGAATAAATTTTATCAAAATAATTTTACATGATTTATATGTATATTAAATTTCATCCATATGCATTTGTGCTTCATATGCTTAGATAACTTATTTTGATGTATTAGTTCATGCATTTAAGTTTTGTTTTTATCAAAATTTATTTTGATTTTTATTACCAAAAACAATTATATATCATTTACTATATGTATTGGATTCTATCCATATACACTATGTTTTAAATGTGTTTCAATATCTTATTTTTGTATTTATACAAGTTTATTGAAAAATCAGATTTTTATTTAGAAGTTGATTTTTGAAAAATACCGGTTTTGATTTATGCTTTAATTTCTATGTCGAAAAAATAGTTCACATGTTATAATATGCGTTGATTTTTTATCACAGATATTTATCCTTCATAGTATTTCAATGAATTTATTTTTGTGAGATTTATGGATATTTTATGGTATTTAAAATTAATTTAAAAAGATTTTTAAAACCTTGAAAAATGTGTGTTTGGGCTGCTTGTGGTCGATCGACCGGTCGACTGATGTGCACACTGGCACGAGCCCATTAGGCGGTCGACCAACCCTAGAGAACTTTGCTCTGGTTTGCCCCGGTCGACCGACAGAGAGCTATGCTCTCTGTATGCTGGGTACGATCGACCAACGATCGACCAATCGGTCGACCCACAACCCCAATGGTCGAATTTATGACCATTGGCGGTCGACCAACCGGTCGACCGACCATGTGTCCAAAGCCATAATGGCCAGTTTTTCTGAACCTCTATTTAAGGGGATTTTAGTTAGTTTTTTATATAAGATTTTGAGAAGTTTTAGAGCCAGTTTTTTCCCCTTTAATAGAGTTTTTTCAACAAGTTTTAGAGCTTTATTTTCATATCAAAAGAGAAGTTTATCAAGAGTTTTTCTCTTGACTTTTTCAAAAGGATTTTTGAGTTTTCACTTCCTCATCTATCTAGCTTTTCTCACACAAGTTTGAGCTTTCATTGCTATATCCAATCCTAATAGGATCCTTGTTGTGAGAGTGTTTGTTGGTGATCACCAAGTGTTCCAATCATTGTTATTTTAAGGAGTTGTAGAGGTTGTGGCCTCGGCGAGCTTGCAGGTATGCGTGCATTGTTCTTACGGAAACAAGTGAGGAACTTGCGGGTCCAAGAGTTCTTGAGGGAGCTCGTTGTAGGTGTTGCAGTACCGAGTGATCTTGCGGGATCGTTTTTAGCAGAAATCCTTCATTGCGGTGAAGGCGGGGATGTAGAGTAAGTGGCTTGAACCTCGAAACAATTCTCCCGTGTTTGCAGTTGCCTCTATTAAATCACTTGTGTTTATATCTTGTTTGCTCTTATTGTTTACATCTTTATATGCTTGATATTTACTTGTACTTAATTGTCATATATGCTTGGGATTGTTTAATATCTTGCATATTCTTTACATACTTGATATTGTGTTTGTGCTCACACTAGTATTAAACCACGAGAGCTATAGTAGCACCTCAACTATTAGTTTAGAGGAATCTTGAGGAAAAGTTTAAAGCCCTTCATCGGGAATTCGGCTTCACTCTTTGGTTATACGTTATGTGATAATTTTAGTTTGCATAATAAGTTTTTAATTCTTGCATAATTTGGCATTTGATTTGCACATCACCTATTCACCCCCTCTAGGTGATTTACAAGTGGTATCAGTGTTTGGTACTCTTGATTCGAGTCTAACACCCTAGAGTTAAAGATCTTTTTGCTTGCTAATCACAATATTTACATACACACACAGGGAGTTCATTGCACCTCTGATCAGTCACATATATTGCATATACATTGTCACCTTACCATACTTTTTAGCTAATAAATCCTATTAATAAGTCTACTCTTCTTTGTTAAATGTTGGCCCAATTGCTAAAAGAAAGGAAGGAGAAACAAGCCCAAAAGCCCATCTAATTCTAATTTAATTCAGAATAAATTCGAAATCAAGGAATCAGGGTAAATCTTGGCAAATCAGAGAGGTTGAAAACCGGTGAAAAGAATCCTCCCTGAATCAAGCGGTTGAAGTCAACAATCAAAGGCTGTTTCGTCAAATCTTGAAGCTGAAATGAGAAAACCAGCAGAAGATATGGGCAAATCACCAAAACGGAGATTCCACCAATTGGGTGTGGCCATATGGCCACACCAGGGCCGCGAAAACGCGGCCCTAGCCACGTTTTTGTAGCTTGTTGAAGCTTGTTGGGGGAGCGTTTGCTCTCCCAATCTTCCAAAGATCCCCCCTCTGGTTTTTCCCTATAAATACTAGTTTCAACAGAGAAAAAATAGTGAAGAGTATGATTAGAATTTTTGTTTATTCTTTAAGGATTTAGACTCTTTGTTAGATAGTACAAAATTATATTTTTGTTTTATAATTTGTAGTCTAGTACAAATACTTATGAGAGAGAGGAATTGAGTGCTGTACTTGAAGATTGAAGTGACATCAATACAAGAATCGAGCCACATTTTCTTCCACTCATATTACGGTATGTCTTGCATTATTTACTTTCCTATTTCTTTGTCTTCCATGAGTAGCTAAACCGGTTTTCTGGGCTCATTATTGTACTCTCTCCAATTCTTCTTTTCTGATTTTCATGAAAAAGACCCAATGAATCATTTGCATGCCTAACTTAAAGCCTTTCTTCTTGAAAGTGTTCTTGAAGGCACATGAGGATGGGTTTGGATCTTTAAACTCCTACTTCTTTTAAGAACGTTTCTTGAACTGTTTTTATTTCATACTTGCTTCTTCGCGCTTGATGATTTAATACTCGATTCAAAACGATTTCTTAAAAAAAAGAGTGAACTCTTCCAACCATCTTATGTGCTTTACTCTAAAATTTCTAAAGTCAACCTTAAGTTTTGCCTATGATCAAGTTGAGGCACTTAGGATTTCAATTGAAGAATAAACAGTTGAGTAGTGAGATAGTGAGCCCAGATTTTCTTCTTTATTAAAATCAACCAAACAATTTTTGAGTTTTTTAAATCACCTTCTCTAAAGCCTTCTCTAAAGTTGCAATTTCTCTTTTAATCATCTCCTTTCCATTCTCTTTTCAATTAAAAATCGAGCACAATTCTTTGTTATTAAACGAAACACCAAAAAGCTTTCATCGCATTCCTCCTCGTGGACACGACCCGTTAGCCACAAGCTACACAGTAAATTTCTTAACTCTTTGATTGTTCTTTCATTTTAGCAATCAATTTTTGGCACCGTTGCTGGGGAGGGAACGGTGTATTATTTTTTAACAAGTTTGGTGTGTTGTTTAAGGAACTTGAAGATTCAGATCTAGCATTCAAGCTTTGCAAGAGAAGACTTGCAAATTCTGTGCCCCTACTCTCGAAAGTAGGAAACAGAATTTCAAGAAATTGTGTTGCAAAAGTTGAAAAATTCATTGGACTACTAAAACTCTTTTTTGCAGGACATTGCTCGCAAAAAAATTAAGTTTTTGTATGTTATATTCTTGCTATATCTGCTATCCACCATCCCTGTTTTAATCCAATAGTAATTTGAGTGATTATTAATTGCTTAAAGAACGTTTAGACTTGCATTCTAGGCATTTGTCTAATTACATTTATTTTACAATTACTGTTGAAGAGAGCTAGAGACAAGGTACGTATGCATAGCATATAGTTTAGGAAACATTCTTGGGTGATATTTGCTTTTGAATGCTACTTTTCTATATCTTGCACACTTTGCACAATTAACTCTAAGGGCAAAACCCAATTCAAGATAAGGTGGGAAAGTCATTACCCTTCCTTAGCCCACAAACCATCTCCAAGCACGCACAACCTAAGCCTAAGTAAAATCTGATAGACGTTGGCCTTAGGGACATCTCAAACTCACTAGGAGATTATCCTAAGGGGGAAGGTGTTGGAATTTGACTCCTGCCAAATCAGTGTATAGGAAAGGGATTGAGGGCCGAAAGCCCGAAGGTTGGTGGTTACTTAATTAAGGAACATCTTTGACGGATAACCTCCCACCAATCTTGCCCTGACCTGGCTGATTAGCTTGTGGTCAAAGTCTACATTATACCTCCTGTGGACAATCAACCAGTTAGGAGTTATCTAGGTCAAGGTTACCTTAGACTAGGCTTGGTTGATTATTTTTATTGACTGTTGGTAAACTTGTTTGTGATTGTGATTGTGTTTGTGTATGCAAGTGTGGTCAAGAGACCCTAACTCATCTAGGTTGACTAGAAACACATCACCACCCAAGTTTGGACCAAGACCTGATCTGGTTATAGCTCAACCAACATCCTTGCAAGATAGGTTCTATCCCATTCGAACCTCACTCCTATCTTGCATTCTACTTTCATCGATTGGTGAATACAATTTTGAGCTCAAGCCTCAATTCATCAACACACTCCCCAAGTTTCATAGCTTAGAGTCCGAAGATACTTACTTCTTCATAAGAGAATTTGAGGAAGTATGTCTTATAATGAAAATCCCACACCTTGTAGACGATGCTATTAGGTTAAGATTTGTCCCTTTCGTTCTTAAGGAATTAGCAAAGAAATGGCTTTACAGCTTAGCAGCCGGTTCGATCACATCTTGGGATGGTTTCATCAAGGTCTTCTTGAAGAAATTCTATCCAATTCATAAGACCGCTCTCATTAGGAAGACCATCATGCAATTCATGTAAGAACCAAGTGAACCGTTCTGGAGGTACTTTGAACGCTTTAAGGATCTCCTTGTCCAATGTCCGCATCATGGAATAGAGAAATGGCGACAATGCCAAATTCTTTATGACGGTTTAGACTATTCCACCAAAACCCTCTTAGAAAGTATGTGCCAAGGGGGGTTCTTGCAGAAGGATGAAAATGAAGGATGGGATTTGTATGAAAACCTAGCTGAAAAGACCATCCAATGGGAACCTACTAGTGAGACCTCTAGGAATCCAAACTCCATCTCTTCAAAAGGAGGTCTCCATTCCATCGAATCATCCATCGCTAATGAGGCTAAGTTAGCTAACCTAGCAAGAGGACTGGAAGCTCTAGAAACGAAGGAACCAAGTCCAGTCAATCAAGTCAGCCCAATCCAATTTTCAACTCCAGGCTGCACTTACTGTCAAGCCATGAATCCTGTGTTCGAGGAGTACCCTGTGTTTCAGGCTGAGCAACAATACCATGAACCGATGAATGCGGCCTTTTCAAGGCCGAATAATAATCCTTACGCACCAACATACAATCCTGGCTGGAGAAATCACCCTAATTTCTCATGGAGCCAAAATAACAATGACCATTCACGATCAAATCATGCTAGCCACTTCCATCATGCCAATAATTCATCCAATCATCAACCTAACTTCTCTAATTTCCATAATAATTCTCCCAACCATCCACCTAACTTTTCAAACTATCAACAAAACTTTCCCAACCAAGCTCCACAATCCTCCTTCTAGAATCCTCAATTAGAAAGGAGAATGACTGACTTTGAAAGAAACATGGAAAGATACATGAAAAACCAAGATCCTCTCATGCAAACTATACAGAGGTTAGAGGTTCAAATGAGCCAACTAGCCACGCCACAGAATGAGAGACAGAAGGGTACCCTGCCTAGTCAGCCAATAACCAATCCGAGGAATTCTCAACAAGCTCATTTGGCTGAGGATCATTCATTGAATCAATATAATGCTGTTTATACATTGAGGTCAGGAAAGAGAGTTGATAATCAAGTGTCAATGCCAACCAATCTCATTCAGCACAACCACAATCAAGCATCCACCTCATCTAATCCAAATCCTTCCAATTCTGATGAATTTAAAAAAGATAAGTCAACCAGTCAGGTGCACCAGCCTATAGTACCATTTCCTAATAGGCTGAAAAATAACAAGTAGAATCAACACATGGACAAGATAATTGAGATATTTAATCAAGTAAAGATAAATGTATCACTTCTTGATGCCATCTTATTAAGCAGGTATAGGGTGAATAATACAGGAAATTAAGTAATGCAGCAGAAGTATTTTGCAGAATCAGAGACCCTGCAGAAAAATGATCAGTAGTGCACTCCTTATTGCCGCAAATTTGCGGCAAAAGCCAGGATTTTGCGGCAATTTGGAGGGATCCTGGTCTCTGCTTTCGAGAGCAGAGGCCCAGGTCCACTTATATGTTACTGCAATGCAAAGTTCCTGTTTTCTTCAACCTGTAATCTGCAACAGAGAAGAAGATTCGTTTAGTTCTAAAAAATTTGCAATAAAAATTAAGATTTCAATAAAAACCGTTTTACCCTCCCGGCAACGGCGCCAAAATTTGATTGAGGCTAAACCTGCACACAAATTACAGAATATTAGATTTAAGAATAAAAATGTGCAAGTGCTCAATTCTTCCGCTATAGCAAGTGGCTATGCGGGTCGTGATCCACAAGGAGGGTTTGCGATGGAAGCGTTACAGTTCTTTATTGAAATCGTTAAGAAAATAAGCGAAGGTTCTTCTCTGTTTTATGTTATGAAAAAGAAAAAGAAAGTTATAGTTAAAGTTAGAGAGAAAGCGGGAGATGAAGAAGGTGGAAAATCGGAAAACAATAAAAAGCGACTATGTACAAATGAAGTGGAGGAAAAGATCGAAAACGATTGGGAAGAGATGGTTGGTGATTTAATTTACAGAAATGAAAAATAAAAGAAATAAAAACTTACCTTCTTTTCACCAAAAGCTTACCTTGAGTTCTTAGCTACGATGTTACCTTGAATTGGAGGCATTCAGCGCATAGCCCATAAGAGTCGAGTGTTGGTCTCTTCCACATTACATCATCAAGATTCGCAAGCATGAAATGATATAAAGAGACTCACAATTCCATCGTCATGAGCTATCGGTGGCACTCGCAAAGGCAAGGCTCTTTCGATGCTTTAGACTCACTTGGAAGACAGTTGTACCAAAAAGAAAGGTAAAGTAGAAAAGAAGAAGAAGACTAAAAGAAACTATATACAAAGAGAAAACATTGATTCGATCTCATAACAATCAAAGAAAAGAAATTCATCTTACACCGGTGTCACTCCAGCTCTAGCTTCATTCTTCTTCTTCGATGAGAGTCGA
Source organism: Agave tequilana (assembly GCA_038442645.1). Lineage (NCBI taxonomy): Eukaryota > Viridiplantae > Streptophyta > Magnoliopsida > Asparagales > Asparagaceae > Agave > Agave tequilana. The sequence goes on from JAVJIF010010698.1 coordinate 86,689, forward strand.
TCTCCTCTTATTTACATAAATGAAAATTACAATTACATGAAAAAGAAAAACAAAACCTAAACTAAGAAATGGAAAAACTAGTCTAAAATCCTACTCTGCATGGTCCTCCCTTTTGCCTTTGAGTGCAGGTATTTATAGGAGAAATGGAGGGGGTAGAGGTGGATATTCAGTTCTGATCTGCTGTTTATTGGCGTGTTGATTGCTGAATATCACTTAACAACTGACAGAATCAGAAATAATGATCAACATGAGATTTGTAGCTCTGTCAGTCTGCTTTCTGGATCATCTTGAATCATAAGAATTGAGATTCTGTAGCAAAAGTTATGATTCGAATACTAAAATGTATCCAGTCAGAATCTGAATCAAACTTGCTTGATCTTTGCTTCAACCGATCGATTCTGAGAGGATTCTTCTCAACCAGTTTTCAACCTCTTGATTTTGCCCTGATTTACTGAGTGTGAATTAACTCTGATTTAATTCAGAATTTTGGTGGGCTTTGGGCTCATTTCTCTTCATCTCTTTAAAGAATGGGCCTACAAATAAATTAAACAATTAATTAGGACAATGCAAAGATTTATTCTATAATAAGTATGGAGAATGACACTTAAATATGCAACATTAGCGACCAATCACACCCCCATACCTATCTTTTGCTCGTCCTCGAGCAAAACAACTAAACTATACTAAGGATTATTAGACCACTTTCGCAGGTCACGCGATTGCACTGAGCATGTGCAACAAGCCGTTAAACCTCTAGGTTTCCCCTAGAGGACGAGTTTTGTCTCGTGAGGGTTTTCAGCGGATTGCACCCACAAAATCCATAAATAAAGGGAAATAAAGAGTTAGTATTTTCGAAAAGCATTTTGAAAGGAAAAAATATTTGAAATATAATTGTAAGATCTAAGCAATCTATAAGTTATAGGAAAACTGAATTTTTCATCCCTAAACTTAGTCTCTCTTCAAAAATTTGTTATCAATTAAAAGTAAGGAGTCAAATTGTACTTCTCATCTAGTCTATTACTTTACCCTAAGTCATATGCACCTTGTGACTGTGAAAATTTTGACTAAGGGTTCATTGACTCTAACTCTTATGCCTTATTTATTTATATATATACTTTTTTTTTGTGGTATTATTCCTTAGTTCTATTAGGCTTTCTAATCTGCCCATGTAACGAGCCTCTAATCGATGACTCCCAAACCAAACGGTCTTAGGGCACCAGGTGAGAAAACACCCCCAAGGACTTAAGGACTCGAGCAAACAAGGCCACAAAACTAAGGATTTTATTATATGAATCCCTTTTAGGCGTGAATACTTATGCTTTATTAGGCACAAATACCCAGCTTAATCAGAGGATCTAATCATCTTTCGCATAAATACTAAGGCTTGCTTAGGCCAAAGCACCTAGCTAATCAATAATTAGACTTATTCATTTTTTTTCTTTTTTTTTTTTCAAACTCATCTAATTATCTTTTGCATAAATACTAAGGCTTGCTTAGGCCAAAGCACCTAGCTAATCAATAATTAGACTTATTCATTTTTTTTTTTATATATATATATTTTATAAGGCATAAGAATCTTTGTTTTTGAACCCTAAGTGTGTAAGTGTATGAAGTGTGCATATTTCATCCAGGTAAAGATTAAGACCAAATTACTTTGACAAATTATCGTCCTAACTCTAAAAATTAAACAAATAATCTTATTTTGACCAAGTCTAAGAAATCTTAATTTGGATTTTCCTATTCCTTAAAATTAACTTAATTTCTTACAAAAATAAGTCAAAATATTGTTTCTATTTTTCAAAAAGTTTTTAAAAGTAAAGAAAAATGTCAATTTTTTTTTATTTTTAATTTTTTTATTTTAAAGAAAAAGAAAAGTTATGTTAGACCCTCCCCCACACCTATCTCATGCATTGTCCTCAATGTATGAATTAATGCATAGATGCATGAAAAAGACGAAAGGGAAGGAAAAGGTTACCTTAAGGTGGTGGTTCCGGTGGTGGTCTGATTGGTCCACGAAACGCGGCCCAATCAACTTTTCTTGGGTCTCGGAGGAACCCACCAAGAATTTCTTTAATACAACCCATTAAAAAGATGAATCCATAAAGGATCTTTATTAAGAATTTAACCCCATCTAATTTCCATATTTCATAATTGATTTCGGAGTCAAATTTATCAACCACCTCGTCCCAGAATGGAGTATGAAATGATAGAACGGTTGACTTGGACTCAGGAATGACAGGAACTAATACCGACTCAGGAAGGTGACTTAAGTCAAGTAAAGGTTCAGGAGTCGAAATAGGTTCAGAAATTGGGTCCAAGTCAAGAAATTGAAACTCCAGTCCACATGTATTTTCTAATAATGGAATGTGACTTAATGTGGGTGATTCCAGTTCATGAATGATAGGTGGAGGAATTAAAACTGACTCTAAAACATTACTCAAGTTTGGTAACACAACAGGAGTCAAGATTGATTCAGAAAGTTGAACTGGATCACAGATATGAGAATCTAGGTCACATATCTCATTGACTTCAATATCAAAAAATGAGAACTTGCCAATTTGTCAATAGGATCTTCAAGAGTGTATAATTGGTCAAGTTCAATATGATTCTCACAGATGGGTGATTCAATTTCATTATGGATTGGAACAGGATCCAATGTTGACTCGGGGAAAAGATTGAAATCAGGTGAAGATACCGGAGTCATTATTGAATCAGGAAGAAGCATTGAATCACTAAGTTGGGGTTCAAGATCATATTCATTCTCAAGTTCTATTTCAGGAAAAGAAAAACTTGCTAAACTATCAATATCTTTTTCAAAATTTGGAGTTTGGGCAAGTTCAAGTGGTTGTTCTGAAATGGAATCTTGATTTCCAAAACTACATGACTCTTCGGCTCTAACAGAATAGTTAGTGACATCAGGACGATGGGAACGTAGAGATTCGACCATCATATCTATGTCACGATTACGAGTGTTTTGAGCCTGAGTCATGGCTTCAAGCATCTTTTCATAGTTGATAGGTTCATTGTTTTGATGAAAAGATGAAGAATTGTCTTGGAAGTGGTAGTGAAATTGTGAGTCCATCAGATTTTGGGATTTGTGTTTGGACTCACGCCTTTCTTCCCTTTATCTTTATCTTCAAGCCTTTCTTCCCTTTATCTTTATCTTATAGAAGTGCAAGCAACCAGGTTCAAGTGGAAGTCTACCTCTGATTTTAGTTAGGATAAGGATCCATCTTTTTTTATCCTTCTTCTCCTCTTGATTTGAATAGAAATTAGGACTTTATCCTTCCTCCTCCTCTCCTAGATTTTTAATTAATAATTTAAAATTCAAGTTTAGACTAGGTTAGATAAGATAGAAGCTTATAAATTAATAAAATAAATCATACATGTGGGCTTGCGGGCTTTTTGGGCTTCTGGGCTTCAATTGAGCTTCATTTATTTATTCTTTAATTGCTCAAGGCCTGCACAACACTAAATAATAAAACATTACGTAGCAGTGCTTTATAAAAGAATAAGTAAGAAAATATGATGATAATATGTATTTTTGACTACCTATCACCTCCCACCAAAACTTCTTGATAGACATGCATCTATGATGTGTCGATCAAACTCTAATTGCATCTACTACCAAGGTACCAATCCTCTCACATTTTGTAAGAGCCCACACCTACATTAAAAATAAGTGGTGGGGATTCTGCTACCTATATCTTTTTTGGGTTCAAGGGGGTTAGTAACATTTGGAACCTAAATATTTTTATTTGCAAAATTGAATGAATTTAATCTATCAAAGCAAAATCTTGCAAGATGCCTTTGCGGCTGCAATGTGTACATGTGCACACTCTAGCATACATATGGGTGGTATGAGTGTAAGCATGGTGTTCATGTGTATGCAATGTAGGATGTGCATGTATGTATGGAACTTGTTTCTTGCAAACATAGATTCTAATCTACTATAATTAAAAGCACAGTGGCTCAAAGTTGAGCCTAAATAATTAATTCTATTTTTCAAAACATGAAACTCATTTTTGTCAATAGAAGATAAAGAAATAATAGCATGAGAAACATGAAAAGAATGAGAATCAAAACAATTTTTAAGACTATTAAAAGAAATAGATAAATCCTCCTTTTCTTTTAAAGCAAAATCCTTTTCTTTGAAATAGAATTAATTTTTTTCAATGAATTGTTTCCTTCAAAAATAACATCCAATTTTGAAAATTAGAAAATATTCTCCTTTTTCAAAAAATCATTTTCATTCAATAAACAAGAATTTTCTTTGTTCAAACTATTTTTCTCAACATTCAATAAATCATATTTTTAAAAAGCATTTTACAAAGCAAAGCAAGTTCATCATATGGCATATCTTCACCAAGCTCGGAATCAGAATTTACCTCAAGGGGGTCATCCCCTTAGACCATATAGCACATGTTGAAAGTATCAATTCCTCGATCTGAGTCACTCTCCTTATCATGTGGCGTTTGTTCACCAAGAGTGATAAGAGTGTTTTAAATTACAAAAACCGAATCAATGTTAGAAATTCTAGATAAATACTCATCATTTAGGGCTGACTTTAAAGCATGAAGGGCTTTTGCATTAGCCTCAAAATATTTGCCATTAACAAAGTAGGATTCTCTAATAGTGGCAAGATAAAAATGAATACCAATAGCTTTAAGATACATGACATCTTAACTTTTCAACATTAAAAGTTAAGAATATCAACATAGGAGGTTGATTGCAAAAATGAAAGAACAATCAAAGAGTTAAGAAATTTATCATGTAGCTTGTGGCTAACGGGTCATGTCCACGAGGAGGAATGCGATGAAAGCTTTTCGGTGTTTCGTTTAATAACAAAGAATTGTGCTCATTTTTTAATTGGAAAGAGAATGGAAAGAAGGAGACGATTAAAAGAGAAATTGCAACTTTGGAGAAGGCTTTGGAGAAGGTGATTTAAAAAACTCGAAAATTATTTGGTTGATTTTAATAAAGAAGAAAATCTGGGCTCACTATCTCACTACTCAACCGTTTATTCTTCTATTGAAATCCTAAGTGCCTCAACTTGATCATAGGTAAAACTTAAGGTTGACTTTACTTTAGAAAGTTTGAAGTAAAGCACATAAGATGGTTAGAAGAGTTCACTCTTTTCTTTAAGAAATCGTTTTGAATCGAATGTTAATCATCAAGCGCGAAGAAGCAAGTATGAAATAAAAACAGTTCAAGAAACATTCTTAAAAGAAGTAGGAGTTTAAAGATCCAAACCCATCCTCATGTGCCTTCAAGAATACTTTCAAGAAGAAAGGCTTTAAGTTAGGCATGTAAATGATTCATTGGGTCTTTTTCATGAAAATCAGAAAAGAAGAAGAATTGGATAGAGGAACAATAGTAAGCCCAGAAAACCGATTTAGCTACTCATGGAAGACAAAGAAACAGGAAAGTAAATAACCCAAGACATACTATAATATGAGTGGAAGAAAATGTGGCTCGATTCTTGTATTGATGTCACTTCAATCTTCAAGTACAAGCACTCAATTCCTCTCTCTCACAAGTATTTATACTGGACTACAAATTGTAAAACAAAAATACAACTTTTGTACTATCTAACAAAGAGCCTAAATCCTTAAAGAATAAACAAAAATTCTAATTCTAGTCTTCGCTACTTTTTTCTCTGTTGAAACTGGTATTTATAGGGAAAAACCAGAGGGGGGATCCTGGGAAGATTGGGGGAGCAAACGCTGCCCCAACATGTTTCAACAAGCCACGAAAACGTGGCTAGGGCCGCGTTTCCGCGGCCCTGGTGTGGCCATGTGGCCACACCCAGTTGGTGGAACTCTCCGGTTTGGTGATTTGCCCATATCTTCTACTGGTTTTCTCATTTTAGCTTTAGGATTTGATGAAACAGCCTTTGATTGTTGGCTTCAACCGCTTGATTTGGGGAGGATTCTTTTCAACCAGTTTTCAACCTCTCTGATATGCCAAGATTTGCCCTGATTCCTTGATTTTGAATTTATTCTGAATTAAATCAGAATTAGATGGGCTTTTGGGCTTGTTTCTCCTTCCTTTCTTTTAGCAATTGGGCCTACATTTAACAAAGAAGTAGACTTTTTAATAGGATTTATTAGCTAAAAAGTATAGTAAGGTGACATTGTATATGCAATATATGTGACTGATCACACCCCCACACTTATCTTTTGCTCGCCCTCGAGCAAAACATTAGACTAATCCTAATCAATTATTTGACCATTTTTCCAGGTCACTCGATTGCGCTGAGCATATGCAACAAGCCGTTAAATCTCTAAGTTACCCCTAGAGGACGAGTTTTGTCTCGTGAGGGTTTTCAGTGGATTGCACCCACAAAATCCATAAAAAATGTTAGTATTTTCGAAGAGCATTTTTAAAGGAGAAAATATTTGAAGTATATTTGTAAGGCTTTAAGTACTCTATAAGTTATAGGAAGACCAAATTTTTCATTCCGAAACTCAGTCTCTATTCAAAAATATGTCATCAATTAAAATAAGGAGTCAATTTGTACCTCTCATCTAGTCTATTAATTTATCCTGAGTCGTATGCACCATCGTGACTGTAAAGTTGACTCAGGGTTCTTTAACATTAACTCATATGCCTTATATTTATTTTTGGTAGAATTTATTCCTCAATTTCATTAGGCTTTCTAATCTGCCCATGTAACGAGCCTTTAGTCAGTGACATCCAAACCTGACAGTTTTAGGGCACCAGGTGAGAAAACACCCCTAAGGACTTAAACACTCGAGCAAACAAGGCCACGAAACCAAGGTTTTTATTTATGAAATATACCCCTTTAGGCGTGAATACTTTGCTTCATGAGGCACAAATATCCTAGCTTAATCAGAGGATTTATATATATATATATATATATATATATATATATATATTCAAACTTATCTAATTATCTTTTGCATAAATACCAAGGCTTGCTTAGGCCAAAGCACCTAGCTAATCAATAATTAGATTTGTTTATTTTTTTACATATATTTTTTTATAAGGCATAAGAGTCTTTGTTTTTAAACTCTAAGTGTGTAAGTATATTCAGTGTGCATATTTCATCAAGGTAAATATCAAGACTAAATTACTTTTACAAATTTTCTTCCTAACCTTAAAAATCAAACAAGTTATCTGACTTTGATCAAGCATAAGAAATCCTAATTAAGATTTTCCTATTCCTTAAAATTGACTTAATTTCTTACAAAAAATATATCAAAATATTGTTCTAACCTTTCAAAAAGTTTTTTTTTTGTTGTTGTTATATTAGTCATGTTAACCCTCCCCCACACTTATCTCATGCATTGTCCCTAATGTACGAAAGAAATGTATAGATGCATAAAATAAAATGGAAAAGAGGGAAGTTACCGATACACGGGGTCAAAAAGACCCATAGCCGTTTTATTTACCGGCACCGATTCCAAGAAAGGTTTAAGGCGTTGACCGTTTACCTTAAAGTCATTTCCATTCTTGGGGTCACTGATCTCAACTGCACCGTGTGGAAATATGATTTTTACAACGAATGATCCAGTCCATCTTGATTTCAATTTTCATGAAAAAAGATGAAGCATAGAATTATAGAGTAAGACTTTTTGTCCAAGGACAAAGGTTTTTCTTATGATGTGTTTATCATGAAAAATCTTAACTCTATCTTTAGTGATCCTAACATTTTCATAGGCCTCATTTCTTAACTCCTCTAATTCAGAAATTTGTAACTTCCGAAGGTCACCGGCCTTAGTCAAGTCGAAATTCAACTGCTTGATTGCCCATAAGGCCCGGTGTTCTAACTCAACGGGCAGGTGACAAGCTTTACCATAGACTATCCTATAAGGAGACATTCCTAGAATCGTCTTGAAAGCAGTCCTGTAGGCCCATAGGGCATCTGCAAGTTTGATGGACCAATCTTTCCGATTTTGATTCATAGTTTTCTCCAAGATAAGCTTGACTTGTCTATTGGAAACCTCAATCTGCCCACTGGTTTGAGGATGATAAGGTGTGGACAACTTGTGAGTTATGGCATACTTTCGCGTAAGAGCTTCAAAGGATCTATTGCAAAAGTGAGTGCCATTATCACTGATGATAGCACGAGGGGTTCCGAAGCGTGAAAAAATGTTCTCTTTCAAAAATTTTATGACAACTTTGTTATCATTAGTTTTCCAAGGAATGGCTTCTACCCACTTGGACACATAATCCACAGCAACCAATATGTATTGGTTTCCAAATGAATTAGGAAATGGACCCATAAAGTCGATGCCCCAAACATCAAAGAGTTCTATTTCTAGAATTAGGTTGAGGGGCATCATATTTCGTTTTGAGATCCTTCCTTCCATTTGGCATCTATGGCACGTCTTGCAAAATTCATACGCATCCTTGAACAAAGTGGGCCAATAGAACTCGCTTTGTAGCACTTTTTCAACAGTCTTGAGGAGACCAAAGTGTCCACCGCATGCAAGTTCGTGACAAAAGGATAGAACACTCTTAACCTCCTCATCGGGAATGCATCTCCTAATAATTTGGTCAGAATAGTACTTAAAAAGATATGGTTCCTCCCAAAAGAAATGCCGGACTTGGGATAAGAACCGGTATAGATCATTTTTGGACCAATGAGATGGAGTTTGATTTGTGACTAAGTAATTCACTATATTAGCAAACCAAGGTTCCCTAGAGATAGCTAAGAGATTTTCATCAGAAAAATCCTCATTTATGGGTAATTCGTTGCATGGAGAATTAGGGATCCGTGAGAGATGGTCAGCAATGACATTTTCTACGCCTTTTTTATCTCAAATCTCAAGATTGAATTCTTGAAGAAGGAGGATCCAACGAATGAGTCAGGCCTTAGCATCCTTCTTCATCATGAGGTACCTAAGCGCAGAATGATCGGTGAAAATGGTGGTTTTGGACCCTAGTAGGTAGGGACGAATTTTCTCTAAGGCAAACACTACTGCCAAGAATTCCATCTCAGTTGTAGTGTAGTTCAATTGAGCATCGTTGAAAGTCATACTAGAGTAGTAAATCACATGTTGCTTGTTATCAATGCGTTGTCCTAGGACAGCGCCTATGGCAAAATCGGAAGCATCACACATGATTTCGACGGCTTAGACCAATCCGGAGCTGATATGATTGGTGCAAAAATAAGCTCTCTCTTAAGCTTCTACCAAGAATTCATGCATTCAGTATCGAAAGTGAAGGACACATCCTTAGCTAACAGATTAGTCAAGGGCCTAGCAATTTTGCTAAAATCCTTCGGTAGAAACCAGCGTGTCCTAAGAAGGATCTAATGTCCTTAACGCATTTGGGCATGGGAAGCTTAGCAATAACCTCAATTTTAGCTCTGTCCACTTCAATTCCTTTCTTGAAAATTTCATGACCTTAGACAATTCCATGTTTTACCATGAAGTGGCATTTCTCCCAATTTAGTGTCAGATTATTCTTAGCACAACGTTGGAGGATAAGTTCTAAATGGTGGAGACATCGAGTGAATCAATCTCCATAGATGGAGAAATCATCCATAAAGATCTCTAAAAATCATTCTACCATATCAAAGAAAAGAATCAACATGCAACGTTGAAACGTTGCTGGGGCATTGCATAAGCCGAAAGGCATTCTACGATAAGCAAATGGCCTAAATGGACATGTGAACGTAGTCTTTTTTGGTTCTCAGGAGAAATAGGGATCTGATTATACCCGAGTAACCGTCCAAGAAACAATAATACTCGTGACCCACCAAACGTTCAAGCATTTGATCAATGAAGGGAAGTGGAAAATGGTCCTTACGAGTTGCAGCATTAAGCTTCCTATAGTCAATGCAAACTCTGATCTTCGTGGGAAGTCGAGTTTGGAACAACTCTTTGTTCTCGTTTTCCACTATGGTGAAACCGGATTTCTTTGGAACCGCGTGGACAGGAGTGACCCATTGGCTATCAGAAATGGGATAAATTATCCCATTGTCTAAGAGTTTTACAATTTCAGCATGAACAGCCTCTTGCATTATAGGGTTTAACCTACGCTGCGGGCCTCTTTTAGGTGTGGCATCTTCATTGAGATGAATGCGATGTTGAACGATGGTCAGACTTAATCACTTTATATCAGTCATAGTCCAACCAATGGCTTCCCTATGTTTTCTTAGAATTGCTTTAAGGTCTTCTTCTTCCCCGTCATTTAAATGGGAGGTAATGATGACAGGAAAGGTCTCTTGTTTGCCTAGATAGACGTACTTGAGATGCGCAGGTAAGGCTTTCAATTCTAAGGAAGAGGAAGGCTGGTTGGAAGGACTAGTCAAATTTGTTGGCTCCATGATTGGTGAAATAGAGTTCGAGGCCCAATTCACATCAGAATCTAAAACCTGATCAAGATTAAAGTCATCAGACTCTAACCTGAAGTCACACTTAGTTTCTAGTTCCAATTCTTCCCTATGTTCACTTGTTAAGTTCTCAATTAGGTTGACTTCAAATGTTTGGTCCTCAAGATCGCGGGGTTGTTTTCCTAGATTGAAGACATTGACTTCTCTAGTCATGTCCCCAAAGGTTAACCTCATAGACCCATTTCTACAATTGATGATGGCATTGACAGTCGCAAGGAATGGTCGCCCTAGGATAACAGGAGTTTGAGCCCTATGATTGGAGTTGGACACAGGTTGTGTCTCCAAAACTATAAAATCGATAGGGTAAATAAACTCCCCTACCCGGATCAGGATATCATTAATCTTTCCTTTTGAAACTTTTACTAAATGGTCAGCCAGTTGGATGGTGACTCGAGTTGGACTAAGATCGCCCAACCCGAGTTGTTGATAAACTGAGAATGGAAGCAAGTTAATACTTTCCCCCAAGTCAAGAAGTGCACGACTAACCTCGGCTTGTCCTATTATGCATGCAATGGTGGGACTACCTAGATCCTTGTACTTGACAGGGATCGGATCCGATAATAGCTCACTAATGTTAGTGGCTAAGAAGACCTTTTTTGGTACATTAGTCTTTCTCTTCTTGGTGCACATGTCCTTAAGAAACTTAGCATAGGAAGGGACTTATTGGATGGTGATTGGTCGCTAATGTTGCATATTTAAGTGTCATTTTCCATACTTATTATAGAATAAATCTTTGCATTGTCCTAATTAATTGTTTAATTTATTGTAGGCCCATTCTTTAAAGAGATGAAGAGAAATGAGCCCAAAGCCCACCAAAATTCTGAATTAAATCAGAGTTAATTCACACTCAGTAAATCAGGGCAAAATCAAGAGGTTGAAAACTGGTTGAGAAGAATCCTCTCAGAATCGATCGGTTGAAGCAAAGATCAAGCAAGTTTGATTCAGATTCTGACTGGATACATTTTAGTATTCGAATCATAACTTTTGCTACAGAATCTCAATTCTTATGATTCAAGATGATCCAGAAAGCAGACTGACAGAGCTACAAATCTCATGTTGATCATTATTTCTGATTCTGTCAGTTGTTAAGTGATATTCAGCAATCAACACGCCAATAAACAGCAGATCAGAACTGAATATCCACCTCTACCCCCTCCATTTCTCCTATAAATACCTGCACTCAAAGGCAAAAGGGAGGACCATGCAGAGTAGGATTTTAGACTAGTTTTTCCATTTCTTAGTTTAGGTTTTTGTTTTTCTTTTTCATGTAATTGTAATTTTCATTTATGTAAATAAGAGGAGATCGACTCTCATCGAAGAAGAAGAATGAAGCTAGAGCTGGAGTGACACCGGTGTAAGATGAATTTCTTTTCTTTGATTGTTATGAGATCGAATCAATGTTTTCTCTTTGTATATAGTTTCTTTTAGTCTTCTTCTTCTTTTCTACTTTACCTTTCTTTTGGTACAACTGTCTTCCAAGTGAGTCTAAAGCATCGAAAGAGCCTTGCCTTTGCGAGTGCCACCGATAGCTCATGACGATGGAATTGTGAGTCTCTTTATATCATTTCATGCTTGCGAATCTTGATGATGTAATGTGGAAGAGACCAACACTCGACTCTTATGGGCTATGCGCTGAATGCCTCCAATTCAAGGTAACATCGTAGCTAAGAACTCAAGGTAAGCTTTTGGTGAAAAGAAGGTAAGTTTTTATTTCTTTTATTTTTCATTTCTGTAAATTAAATCACCAACCATCTCTTCCCAATCGTTTTCGATCTTTTCCTCCACTTCATTTGTACATAGTCGCTTTTTATTGTTTTCCGATTTTCCACCTTCTTCATCTCCCGCTTTCTCTCTAACTTTAACTATAACTTTCTTTTTTCTTTTTCATAACATAAAACAGAGAAGAACCTTCGCTTATTTTCTTAACGATTTCAATAAAGAACTGTAACGCTTCCATCGCAAACCCTCCTTGTGGATCACGACCCGCATAGCCACTTGCTATAGCGGAAGAATTGAGCACTTGCACATTTTTATTCTTAAATCTAATATTCTGTAATTTGTGTGCAGGTTTAGCCTCAATCAAATTTTGGCGCCGTTGCCGGGGAGGGTAAAACGGTTTTTATTGAAATCTTAATTTTTATTGCAAATTTTTTAGAACTAAACGAATCTTCTTCTCTGTTGCAGATTACAGGTTGAAGAAAACAGGAACTTTGCATTGCAGTAACATATAAGTGGACCTGGGCCTCTGCTCTCGAAAGCAGAGACCAGGATCCCTCCAAATTGCCGCAAAATCCTGGCTTTTGCCGCAAATTTGCGGCAATAAGGAGTGCACTACTGATCATTTTTCTGCAGGGTCTCTGATTCTGCAAAATACTTCTGCTGCATTACTTAATTTCCTGTATTATTCACCCTATACCTGCTTAATAAAGTCAACAGTAAAAAATTGGTTGTAATCGTTAAAAGTTGATTAGACATTTGCATTTCTAGGCACGTGTCTTTTCAATTCATTTACTTTTACTGTTGACTTTATTAAGCAGGTATAGGGTGAATAATACAGGAAATTAAGTAATGCAGCAGAAGTATTTTGCAGAATCAGAGACCCTGCAGAAAAATGATCAGTAGTGCACTCCTTATTGCCGCAAATTTGCGGCAAAAGCCAGGATTTTGCGGCAATTTGGAGGGATCCTGGTCTCTGCTTTCGAGAGCAGAGGCCCAGGTCCACTTATATGTTACTGCAATGCAAAGTTCCTGTTTTCTTCAACCTGTAATCTGCAACAGAGAAGAAGATTCGTTTAGTTCTAAAAAATTTGCAATAAAAATTAAGATTTCAATAAAAACCGTTTTACCCTCCCCGGCAACGGCGCCAAAATTTGATTGAGGCTAAACCTGCACACAAATTACAGAATATTAGATTTAAGAATAAAAATGTGCAAGTGCTCAATTCTTCCGCTATAGCAAGTGGCTATGCGGGTCGTGATCCACAAGGAGGGTTTGCGATGGAAGCGTTACAGTTCTTTATTGAAATCGTTAAGAAAATAAGCGAAGGTTCTTCTCTGTTTTATGTTATGAAAAAGAAAAAAGAAAGTTATAGTTAAAGTTAGAGAGAAAGCGGGAGATGAAGAAGGTGGAAAATCGGAAAACAATAAAAAGCGACTATGTACAAATGAAGTGGAGGAAAAGATCGAAAACGATTGGGAAGAGATGGTTGGTGATTTAATTTACAGAAATGAAAAATAAAAGAAATAAAAACTTACCTTCTTTTCACCAAAAGCTTACCTTGAGTTCTTAGCTACGATGTTACCTTGAATTGGAGGCATTCAGCGCATAGCCCATAAGAGTCGAGTGTTGGTCTCTTCCACATTACATCATCAAGATTCGCAAGCATGAAATGATATAAAGAGACTCACAATTCCATCGTCATGAGCTATCGGTGGCACTCGCAAAGGCAAGGCTCTTTCGATGCTTTAGACTCACTTGGAAGACAGTTGTACCAAAAAGAAAGGTAAAGTAGAAAAGAAGAAGAAGACTAAAAGAAACTATATACAAAGAGAAAACATTGATTCGATCTCATAACAATCAAAGAAAAGAAATTCATCTTACACCGGTGTCACTCCAGCTCTAGCTTCATTCTTCTTCTTCGATGAGAGTCGATCTCCTCTTATTTACATAAATGAAAATTACAATTACATGAAAAAGAAAAACAAAAACCTAAACTAAGAAATGGAAAACTAGTCTAAAATCCTACTCTGCATGGTCCTCCCTTTTGCCTTTGAGTGCAGGTATTTATAGGAGAAATGGAGGGGGTAGAGGTGGATATTCAGTTCTGATCTGCTGTTTATTGGCGTGTTGATTGCTGAATATCACTTAACAACTGACAGAATCAGAAATAATGATCAACATGAGATTTGTAGCTCTGTCAGTCTGCTTTCTGGATCATCTTGAATCATAAGAATTGAGATTCTGTAGCAAAAGTTATGATTCGAATACTAAAATGTATCCAGTCAGAATCTGAATCAAACTTGCTTGATCTTTGCTTCAACCGATCGATTCTGAGAGGATTCTTCTCAACCAGTTTTCAACCTCTTGATTTTGCCCTGATTTACTGAGTGTGAATTAACTCTGATTTAATTCAGAATTTTGGTGGGCTTTGGGCTCATTTCTCTTCATCTCTTTAAAGAATGGGCCTACAAATAAATTAAACAATTAATTAGGACAATGCAAAGATTTATTCTATAATAAGTATGGAGAATGACACTTAAATATGCAACATTAGCGACCAATCACCATCCAATAAGTCCCTTCCTATGCTAAGTTTCTTAAGGACATGTGCACCAAGAAGAGAAAGACTAATGTACCAAAAAAGGTCTTCTTAGCCACTAACATTAGTGAGCTATTATCGGATCCGATCCCTGTCAAGTACAAGGATCTAGGTAGTCCCACCATTGCATGCATAATAGGACAAGCCGAGGTTAGTCGTGCACTTCTTGACTTGGGGGAAAGTATTAACTTGCTTCCATTCTCAGTTTATCAACAACTCGGGTTGGGCGATCTTAGTCCAACTCGAGTCACCATCCAACTGGCTGACCATTTAGTAAAAGTTTCAAAAGGAAAGATTAATGATATCCTGATCCGGGTAGGGGAGTTTATTTACCCTATCGATTTTATAGTTTTGGAGACACAACCTGTGTCCAACTCCAATCATAGGGCTCAAACTCCTGTTATCCTAGGGCGACCATTCCTTGCGACTGTCAATGCCATCATCAATTGTAGAAATGGGTCTATGAGGTTAACCTTTGGGGACATGACTAGAGAAGTCAATGTCTTCAATCTAGGAAAACAACCCCGCGATCTTGAGGACCAAACATTTGAAGTCAACCTAATTGAGAACTTAACAAGTGAACATAGGGAAGAATTGGAACTAGAAACTAAGTGTGACTTCAGGTTAGAGTCTGATGACTTTAATCTTGATCAGGTTTTAGATTCTGATGTGAATTGGGCCTCGAACTCTATTTCACCAATCATGGAGCCAACAAATTTGACTAGTCCTTCCAACCAGCCTTCCTCTTCCTTAGAATTGAAAGCCTTACCTGCGCATCTCAAGTACGTCTATCTAGGCAAACAAGAGACCTTTCCTGTCATCATTACCTCCCATTTAAATGACGGGGAAGAAGAAGACCTTAAAGCAATTCTAAGAAAACATAGGGAAGCCATTGGTTGGACTATGACTGATATAAAGTGATTAAGTCTGACCATCGTTCAACATCGCATTCATCTCAATGAAGATGCCACACCTAAAAGAGGCCCGCAGCGTAGGTTAAACCCTATAATGCAAGAGGCTGTTCATGCTGAAATTGTAAAACTCTTAGACAATGGGATAATTTATCCCATTTCTGATAGCCAATGGGTCACTCCTGTCCACGCGGTTCCAAAGAAATCCGGTTTCACCATAGTGGAAAACGAGAACAAAGAGTTGTTCCAAACTCGACTTCCCACGAAGATCAGAGTTTGCATTGACTATAGGAAGCTTAATGCTGCAACTCGTAAGGACCATTTTCCACTTCCCTTCATTGATCAAATGCTTGAACGTTTGGTGGGTCACGAGTATTATTGTTTCTTGGACGGTTACTCGGGGTATAATCAGATCCCTATTTCTCCTGAGAACCAAAAAAGACTACGTTCACATGTCCATTTAGGCCATTTGCTTATCGTAGAATGCCTTTCGGCTTATGCAATGCCCCAGCAACGTTTCAACGTTGCATGTTGATTCTTTTCTTTGATATGGTAGAATGATTTTTAGAGATCTTTATGGATGATTTCTCCATCTATGGAGATTGATTCACTCGATGTCTCCACCATTTAGAACTTATCCTCCAACGTTGTGCTAAGAATAATCTGACACTAAATTGGGAGAAATGCCACTTCATGGTAAAACATGGAATTGTCTAAGGTCATGAAATTTTCAAGAAAGGAATTGAAGTGGACAGAGCTAAAATTGAGGTTATTGCTAAGCTTCCCATGCCCAAATGCGTTAAGAACATTAGATCCTTCTTAGGACACGCTGGTTTCTACCGAAGGATTTTAGCAAAATTGCTAGGCCCTTGACTAATCTGTTAGCTAAGGATGTGTCCTTCACTTTCGATACTGAATGCATGAATTCTTGGTAGAAGCTTAAGAGAGAGCTTATTTTTGCACCAATCATATCAGCTCCGGATTGGTCTAAGCCGTCGAAATCATGTGTGATGCTTCCGATTTTGCCATAGGCGCTGTCCTAGGACAACGCATTGATAACAAGCAACATGTGATTTACTACTCTAGTATGACTTTCAACGATGCTCAATTGAACTACACTACAACTGAGATGGAATTCTTGGCAGTAGTGTTTGCCTTAGAGAAAATTCGTCCCTACCTACTAGGGTCCAAAACCACCATTTTCACCGATCATTCTGCGCTTAGGTACCTCATGATGAAGAAGGATGCTAAGGCCTGACTCATTCGTTGGATCCTCCTTCTTCAAGAATTCAATCTTGAGATTTGAGATAAAAAAGGCGTAGAAAATGTCATTGCTGACCATCTCTCACGGATCCCTAATTCTCCATGCAACGAATTACCCATAAATGAGGATTTTTCTGATGAAAATCTCTTAGCTATCTCTAGGGAACCTTGGTTTGCTAATATAGTGAATTACTTAGTCACAAATCAAACTCCATCTCATTGGTCCAAAAATGATCTATACCGGTTCTTATCCCAAGTCCGGCATTTCTTTTGGGAGGAACCATATCTTTTTAAGTACTATTCTGACCAAATTATTAGGAGATGCATTCCCGATGAGGAGGTTAAGAGTGTTCTATCCTTTTGTCACGAACTTGCATGCGGTGGACACTTTGGTCTCCTCAAGACTGTTGAAAAAGTGCTACAAAGCGAGTTCTATTGGCCCACTTTGTTCAAGGATGCGTATGAATTTTGCAAGACGTGCCATAGATGCCAAATGGAAGGAAGGATCTCAAACGAAATATGATGCCCCTCAACCTAATTCTAGAAATAGAACTCTTTGATGTTTGGGGCATCGACTTTATGGGTCCATTTCCTAATTCATTTGGAAACCAATACATATTGGTTGCTGTGGATTATGTGTCCAAGTGGGTAGAAGCCATTCCTTGGAAAACTAATGATAACAAAGTTGTCATAAAATTTTTGAAAGAGAACATTTTTTCACGCTTCGGAACCCCTCGTGCTATCATCAGTGATAATGGCACTCACTTTTGCAATAGATCCTTTGAAGCTCTTACGCGAAAGTATGCCATAACTCACAAGTTGTCCACACCTTATCATCCTCAAACCAGTGGGCAGATTGAGGTTTCCAATAGACAAGTCAAGCTTATCTTGGAGAAAACTATGAATCAAAATCGGAAAGATTGGTCCATCAAACTTGCAGATGCCCTATGGGCCTACAGGACTGCTTTCAAGACGATTCTAGGAATGTCTCCTTATAGGATAGTCTATGGTAAAGCTTGTCACCTGCCCGTTGAGTTAGAACACCGGGCCTTATGGGCAATCAAGCAGTTGAATTTCGACTTGACTAAGGCCGGTGACCTTCGGAAGTTACAAATTTCTGAATTAGAGGAGTTAAGAAATGAGGCCTATGAAAATGTTAGGATCACTAAAGATAGAGTTAAGATTTTTCATGATAAACACATCATAAGAAAAACCTTGTCCTTGGACAAAAAGTCTTACTCTATAATTCTATGCTTCATCTTTTTTCATGAAAATTGAAATCAAGATGGACTGGATCATTCGTTGTAAAAATCATATTTCCACACGGTGCAGTTGAGATCAGTGACCCCAAGAATGGAAATGACTTTAAGGTAAACGGTCAACGCCTTAAACCTTTCTTGGAATCGGTGCCGGTAAATAAAACGGCTATGGGTCTTTTTGACCCCGTGTATCGGTAACTTCCCTCTTTTCCATTTTATTTTATGCATCTATACATTTCTTTCGTACATTAGGGACAATGCATGAGATAAGTGTGGGGGAGGGTTAACATGACTAATATAACAACAACAAAAAAAAACTTTTTGAAAGGTTAGAACAATATTTTGATATATTTTTTGTAAGAAATTAAGTCAATTTTAAGGAATAGGAAAATCTTAATTAGGATTTCTTATGCTTGATCAAAGTCAGATAACTTGTTTGATTTTTAAGGTTAGGAAGAAAATTTGTAAAAGTAATTTAGTCTTGATATTTACCTTGATGAAATATGCACACTGAATATACTTACACACTTAGAGTTTAAAAACAAAGACTCTTATGCCTTATAAAAAATATATGTAAAAAAATAAACAAATCTAATTATTGATTAGCTAGGTGCTTTGCCTAAGCAAGCCTTGGTATTTATGCAAAAGATAATTAGATAAGTTTGAATATATATATATATATATATATATATATATATATATATATATATATATATATATATATATATATATATATATATATATATATATAAATCCTCTGATTAAGCTAGGATATTTGTGCCTCATGAAGCAAAGTATTCACGCCTAAAGGGGTATATTTCATAAATAAAAACCTTGGTTTCGTGGCCTTGTTTGCTCGAGTGTTTAAGTCCTTAGGGGTGTTTTCTCACCTGGTGCCCTAAAACTGTCAGGTTTGGATGTCACTGACTAAAGGCTCGTTACATGGGCAGATTAGAAAGCCTAATGAAATTGAGGAATAAATTCTACCAAAAATAAATATAAGGCATATGAGTTAATGTTAAAGAACCCTGAGTCAACTTTACAGTCACGATGGTGCATACGACTCAGGATAAATTAATAGACTAGATGAGAGGTACAAATTGACTCCTTATTTTAATTGATGACATATTTTTGAATAGAGACTGAGTTTCGGAATGAAAAATTTGGTCTTCCTATAACTTATAGAGTACTTAAAGCCTTACAAATATACTTCAAATATTTTCTCCTTTAAAAATGCTCTTCGAAAATACTAACATTTTTTATGGATTTTGTGGGTGCAATCCACTGAAAACCCTCACGAGACAAAACTCGTCCTCTAGGGGTAACTTAGAGATTTAACGGCTTGTTGCATATGCTCAGCGCAATCGAGTGACCTGGAAAAATGGTCAAATAATTGATTAGGATTAGTCTGATGTTTTGCTCGAGGGCGAGCAAAAGATAAGTGTGGGGGTGTGATCAGTCACATATATTGCATATACAATGTCACCTTACTATACTTTTTAGCTAATAAATCCTATTAAAAAGTCTACTTCTTTGTTAAATGTAGGCCCAATTGCTAAAAGAAAGGAAGGAGAAACAAGCCCAAAAGCCCATCTAATTCTGATTTAATTCAGAATAAATTCAAAATCAAGGAATCAGGGCAAATCTTGGCATATCAGAGAGGTTGAAAACTGGTTGAAAAGAATCCTCCCAAATCAAGCGGTTGAAGCCAACAATCAAAGGCTGTTTCATCAAATCCTAAAGCTAAAATGAGAAAACCAGTAGAAGATATGGGCAAATCACCAAACCGGAGAGTTCCACCAACTGGGTGTGGCCACATGGCCACACCAGGGCCGCGGAAACGCGGCCCTAGCCACGTTTTCGTGGCTTGTTGAAACATGTTGGGGCAGCGTTTGCTCCCCCAATCTTCCCAGGATCCCCCCTCTGGTTTTTCCCTATAAATACCAGTTTCAACAGAGAAAAAAGTAGCGAAGACTAGAATTAGAATTTTTGTTTATTCTTTAAGGATTTAGGCTCTTTGTTAGATAGTACAAAAGTTGTATTTTTGTTTTACAATTTGTAGTCCAGTATAAATACTTGTGAGAGAGAGGAATTGAGTGCTTGTACTTGAAGATTGAAGTGACATCAATACAAGAATCGAGCCACATTTTCTTCCACTCATATTATAGTATGTCTTGGGTTATTTACTTTCCTGTTTCTTTGTCTTCCATGAGTAGCTAAATCGGTTTTCTGGGCTTACTATTGTTCCTCTATCCAATTCTTCTTCTTTTCTGATTTTCATGAAAAAGACCCAATGAATCATTTACATGCCTAACTTAAAGCCTTTCTTCTTGAAAGTATTCTTGAAGGCACATGAGGATGGGTTTGGATCTTTAAACTCCTACTTCTTTTAAGAATGTTTCTTGAACTGTTTTTATTTCATACTTGCTTCTTCGCGCTTGATGATTAACATTCGATTCAAAACGATTTCTTAAAGAAAAGAGTGAACTCTTCTAACCATCTTATGTGCTTTACTTCAAACTTTCTAAAGTAAAGTCAACCTTAAGTTTTACCTATGATCAAGTTGAGGCACTTAGGATTTCAATAGAAGAATAAACGGTTGAGTAGTGAGATAGTGAGCCCAGATTTTCTTCTTTATTAAAATCAACCAAATAATTTTCGAGTTTTTTAAATCACCTTCTCCAAAGCCTTCTCCAAAGTTGCAATTTCTCTTTTAATCGTCTCCTTCTTTCCATTCTCTTTCCAATTAAAAAATGAGCACAATTCTTTGTTATTAAACGAAACACCGAAAAGCTTTCATCGCATTCCTCCTCGTGGACATGACCCGTTAGCCACAAGCTACATGATAAATTTCTTAACTCTTTGATTGTTCTTTCATTTTTGCAATCAACCTCCTATGTTGATATTCTTAACTTTTAATGTTGAAAAGTTAAGATGTCATGTATCTTAAAGCTATTGGTATTCATTTTTATCTTGCCACTATTAGAGAATCCTACTTTGTTAATGGCAAATATTTTGAGGCTAATGCAAAAGCCCTTCATGCTTTAAAGTCAGCCCTAAATGATGAGTATTTATCTAGAATTTCTAACATTGATTCGGTTTTTGTAATTTAAAACACTCTTATCACTCTTGGTGAACAAACGCCACATGATAAGGAGAGTGACTCAGATCGAGGAATTGATACTTTCAACATGTGCTATATGGTCTAAGGGGATGACCCCCTTGAGGTAAATTCTGATTCCGAGCTTGGTGAAGATATGCCATATGATGAACTTGCTTTGCTTTGTAAAATGCTTTTTAAAAAATATGATTTATTGAATGTTGAGAAAAATAGTTTGAACAAAGAAAATTCTTGTTTATTGAATGAAAATGATTTTTTG
The DNA here is from genome assembly GCA_038442645.1 of Agave tequilana. Lineage (NCBI taxonomy): Eukaryota > Viridiplantae > Streptophyta > Magnoliopsida > Asparagales > Asparagaceae > Agave > Agave tequilana. The sequence goes on from JAVJIF010010698.1 coordinate 108,189, forward strand.
AAAAAGGAGAATATTTTCTAATTTTCAAAATTGGATGTTATTTTTGAAGGAAACAATTCATTGAAAAAAATTAATTCTATTTCAAAGAAAAGGATTTTGCTTTAAAAGAAAAGGAGGATTTATCTATTTCTTTTAATAGTCTTAAAAATTGTTTTGATTCTCATTCTTTTCATGTTTCTCATGCTATTATTTCTTTATCTTCTATTGACAAAAATGAGTTTCATGTTTTGAAAAATAGAATTAATTATTTAGGCTCAACTTTGAGCCACTGTGCTTTTAATTATAGTAGATTAGAATCTATGTTTGCAAGAAACAAGTTCCATACATACATGCACATCCTACATTGCATACACATGAACACCATGCTTACACTCATACCACCCATATGTATGCTAGAGTGTGCACATGTACACATTGCAGCCGCAAAGGCATCTTGCAAGATTTTGCTTTGATAGATTAAATTCATTCAATTTTGCAAATAAAAATATTTAGGTTCCAAATGTTACTAACCCCCTTGAACCCAAAAAGATATAGGTAGCAGAATCCCCACCACTTATTTTTAATGTAGGTGTGGGCTCTTACAAAATGTGAGAGGATTGGTACCTTGGTAGTAGATGCAATTAGAGTTTGATCGACACATCATAGATGCATGTCTATCAAGAAGTTTTGGTGGGAGGTGATAGGTAGTCAAAAATACATATTTATCATCATATTTTCTTACTTATTCTTTTATAAAGCACTGCTACGTAATGTTTTATTATTTAGTGTTGTGCAGGCCTTGAGCAATTAAAGAATAAATAAATGAAGCTCAATTGAAGCCCAGAAGCCCAAAAGCCCGCAAGCCCACATGTATGATTTATTTTATTAATTTATAAGCTTCTATCTTATCTAACCTAGTCTAAACTTGAATTTTAAATTATTAATTAAAAATCTAGGAGAGGAGGAGGAAGGATAAAGTCCTAATTTCTATTCAAATCAAGAGGAGAAGAAGGATAAAAAAGATGGATCCTTATCCTAACTAAAATCAGAGGTAGACTTCCACTTGAACCTGGTTGCTTGCACTTCTATAAGATAAAGATAAAGGGAAGAAAGGCTTGAAGATAAAGATAAAGGACCAACTCTTTTTTAAATTTGAATTTTTGATAACTTGCTTCCCAAGTATCCCGAATTCTCAAGATCGAGGATCAGAATGCAAAATCCAAGAGGAGGCGCCAAAACAGACGGACCAGAGGAGGCCACGCGAAAAGCGCGTGGCTATTGGCCACCCTTTTGCCGCGAAAACACAGTTATAGCCGCGTTTCCGCGGCCATTTGGATACATCTGGCAACACATTTTCGTGGGAGAGTTATGCTAGGACTCTACATACATCTTAAATCTCTTATAAATACCCCTGCAGAGTAACAGAGAGGGGGATCGGAGAGTTGAAGCTTAGGGTTTTCTTTAGATCTTTTCTTCTTTCCAAATTTTCTTGTATTTTTCGCTTTTTTTATTTGGAGAAGAAGATTGTTAAAGAAGCAGGAGAGCTTTGTAATTGATCAGTAACATCCAATAAAAAGTTTCTTTATTCTTCTTTCTCTTCTTACTTTGCAATTCAATTTAGTTTCTGCTTAGCTTATTTGTTTTTCTTCTTTTAATTTTCATGCAAATTTTCTTATTCAAAATCAAAATTGAAAATAAAAATAAATATATGAATAACTAATTAAACCTATAGTTTGCTAATCTCTCGATCAACCATAATTTAGCTTAAAAGATGAACTGATTGACATCTATGCTTGTTAGAAACCCTAGGATTAAATTGGTGTTCTCGAAGAAGAATCAATAATTTAGTTTAACTAATTTGGGTTGCACTTTTTAAATGGTTACTCATGGTTCATATTTAAATACTTTGATAGCATAATTTAAAGTGGAATCTTCTTATGCCATGCTTTGAAATTAAGATGAACTATAGTTTAATTTTTATTATTGCAAACTAATTAGGGTTTATAATATCTTTATTCATCTTGCTTGAATCTCAATCAAAACCCTTGGGTAGATAATTCTTCATTCAATATGATGTTCACTCTTTTAGACTAATACTTTGGTTGTGGTAGATGATTAGTAAACTATAATTCTTTTACTTGATTAAATCTAATTCTCACAATCAATATCTCTTTTTCTTTTCCAAGCCAATTACAGAGAAGATCGTTTCGAAAAACTTTCATCGCATCCTTTCCTGTGGATCGACCTGTCTAGCCCTTACTACACGGTTACATTAAAACGAGACTAAGATTTTCTAAACTCCTTCTTTACTATTTTCCCGTTTCAATCAGGAGGACCACCTTGTTTTGGAGAAAATGATTGGCTACATAGGTATTGATAACCATTTCATCCTCTATTTTTAAAAATATTTTAAATACTTATATGCTACTGTAGTAACCTAGACTCAATCATATATTGCTTTGTGCTTAATGTTGAGTTGATTAGTTATAAGCTATGCATGTGTTTTTGAAAAACTTTCTTCAAGTTTTTGATTGGTTTTACATGCCTATTTCTTTTGGTAGATTCATATTTTTATATGCTTTATTTAAAGTTTAAATTGATTTATTTGTTTATATCATATGTTCATGTGTAAATCTTATTAAAACTTGTGTTATACATGTACAATTCTTGAGTTACACTTGTACTTCATGCTATACATATTTTATTTCTTTTGTATACTCATTTTTATTGATTGTACATTGTATGTCCTAGTTTCAATGATTCTTGCATGGTTATATGATATATCATGTTTTAGAAAAAAGAATTTCATTTAAGTTTTTTTTAAAAGCCTTATTGGTTTATTTTCATGAATATGTTATTCACATGATTCTTGAACACTCACATTTTTTTGCTCATGAATTTATTTTCATGAGCATTTATGTACTATATAGATCTTGAGTGATAATTTTTTTGTAATTAGCATATTTTATGAGATATATAATTTGGTTTCATGTTTGACAGATCTTTAACTAGTTTTTAAAACTAATTTAAACTAGTTCTTTATTCTTCACTTGGTAGTATCTTCAATCTAGCTATCTATTTTCAAAATCTTATTATTGAAAACTTCTACCCTTAGAGGGCAATTGGTTGGGCGATCATGCCTTTTGTGTCTGAATGAGTATTTTTTTTAACTTGTGCGTGATATGGTAGATGATATGAGTTATACACATAATTCACATATTATTTTATTTTTGTATGCTCATTCAAGTTTTTCTATATAAGAATGCGTTAATTTTAAGTGGTATTTTTATTCACATACATACATATATATATGATTGATTGTGCTTGTTTTACATTGACCATATATGTTTTATAGCACAAATTAATTGTATGCTAAGCTTGATTTTACTTCAAAATATTAGTTTTTGTTTCCAACAAATTTATGTATTAGTTTTGTGATTATTTTGAAAATAGAGAAGAGTTCTTTGACTTTAAATGATTTCATTTTTAAGTTTATCTATAAGATAATATTTATGTTTATCTACTAGTATATTTTCGATCAATTATCAAAATTTTTTTTCTTGTTTTGCTTTCAAGTAGTATCAAAATTTATTTAATTGATTTCATATGGTATCAAAAACTTGTTTTGTTGATTACAAGTGGTATCAAAATTTGTTTTAATTAGTTTTTAAAATTTATTTTGACATGTGTTGCTTATATGTAAGGGGAACTTAAGATCTCTACATATAAATTTATGATGAGTGTAGTATATAAAGAAGAGCTTGACCTCTTTTCTATATTTAGTACAGATTAGTATTCATTTTTGGATTATTTACTTCATATTTACCATTTATTAGTTAATAAAATATTAGTTTTCTAACAGTTTTTCTCTAAATTTTCAAGTTCACACTTTATGGAGAAGAAGGCCCAAATCTTAATTAAAAGGAGATTTAATGAGGATTATTGAATTCAAATCTAAGAAGTCTAAACCTGTAAGGAACCAGAGCATATTTGCATGGAATTAGAAGCTTCTACAGGACACCTGGACAGAGCCAGACTGTCAGAGCTGGTACTAGAGCAACAGCCAAGATTCTGCTATGAAAACGCGGCTCTGGCCGCGATTCCGCGACAAATCTGTGGTTGTTGATGCATCGGTTCCTTCGATGGCTGCTGATTGAGAATTAAGAATTTGTAAATAAGAAATTGAAGTGTAGAGTTCTTAGTCTCAATGCTTTCCGCTGTAGCAAGGGCCAAAGCGGGTCGTGATCCTCAGGGAAGGATGCGATGAAAGCTTTTCGGCCGATTCCTCTGTATGCTTTGAATAAAACAGAGAAAGGATTAGATTTGAAATGTATATGAATGGAAAGATGTGGTTTTACTGATATTCTACCACAACCCATAGTGCAAGTTAAGGATATTGATCATCATATTGGCATATATGGACTCCATCCTAGGTTTTCTAGAGGATATGCAAGCAAGAGAAAAAGATTGTAGAATCTTACTAGCGACACTCCTAAAAATGAAAATCACCTAGAGGGGGGGTGAATAGGTGATAATGCTAATCAATGAACAAATTAAAAATTAAGAAGTAACAATCACCCAACAAGATTCACAAGATGAATGAAAGCAAGTAAATATAGTAATGATGATGATAAGCAAGAAATAAGTGCAAGAATGTAAACCAATCGCAAACACAAGGATATGTTATCGAGGTTCGAGCACCCAGCTCTACTCCCCGCCTTCCCCAGAAGGATTCTAGCTGCTTCCACTATCACAAAGAAATCACAATTACACCGGAGTACCCAACTCCACAATCTCAAGTACAAGCAATTTCTAAGTAGTCAAAAGACCACAAACTCTCTCTTTCAAAAGTCTCTTCTCTTACAAAAGGTCCTTAGAGAACAATGAGTAGGAATGAAGCTCATGTTGTAAGTGAAGAAAGAAAATTAAATCAGAGAGTATTTCAAAAACACTTCAGAAAATGAGAGAGAATTTTAGCACAAAAACCAAGTAACAAAGCTCTTTTGAATGCCTTAAACTTTTGAATTTTTCTTGTAATAATTGTTGTTGGCAATCTCTCCCCAAACACCCCTATTTATAGGAGAGGGCTAGGGTTAAGGGATAAAACATAATTAGGATTAATCAGAGAGTATTAGGTTTGAAATATATCCCTTAAATCAATTTTAAACACAAAAAGACAAAATTTAAAACAGCCCAGAAAATAGCCGTTTACTGTTCAACGGCTAGTCCGGTCGACCGGTCCGGTCGACCGCCTATACAAAAATACAGCCGTTGCAGGCATACGGTCGACCGCCCGGTCGACCCAACAAACCCGAGAGGAAAGCCACAACAGTCAGGTCGACCGCCCGGTCGACCGGCAGATATGCACACTGATACGTGCATCTGCCAGAACCTCGGCCGACTAGTCTGGTCGACCGGACAAGACTGACACAGGCACGGTCGACTGGTGCGGTCGACCGGCTCAGGATAAACGATGAGTTTGAAACACAATTTTGAAAAGACTTTGATTTTTATGAAAAATATCTTTAAATAGTACTAAGTATAAAACATAAAAATTGATTTGTAGGCAGAGGATTTTGTATCAAAATATTTTTGTACATTTTATAGAAAATCATCTTAGAAACAATATGTGCGCAAAAATGTGTGTGATTGAGCTTCAAACCTATCACTATTCTTTAACAAAACTCTAAACCTATAAAACTAAAAACAAATCTTGTTGAGCAATCTTCAAGTCTTGAGCCATGCTACGCCTTGCTAGAGCCCCTTCTTCTATATTCCTTCCTTGATATGCAATATGCCTTCTTTGCTTCATGAAACCTAGAAGTTATTGCAATAGCTAAGCAATGGCCTCCAAATGTGGTACTAACCTGAAACTTATCTTAAACAAACTCATTAGTACCAAATAGCACTAATTTGGTTTGTCATCATCAAAACTCAATAAATGGAGAGTGTAACCTTTTGGGCCAACAATCTCCCCCTTTTTGATGATGACAAAACAAATAGGCTACAAGATAAAAATATAGGGGAGGAGAAAACTCCCCCTCAAATTATGCTATATAAAGAAAACATTTAAACTCAAAAACACAAAAACTCATTGAAAAACATAAAAACATATATGCTCTTGATACCAATTTAAACTAATTGAAACAATAATGAAAAACACATGTTATTTTTTTTGATACTAACAAAACACAAGAATTCTCAAAACGCATGAAAACAAAACAAGACAACAAAAACATATATAAACTCATATGGAATCAAGACCATATAAATTTATTTTTATCATGCACTAACTTATTCTCCCCCTTTTTGTCATACATCAAAAAGGGTTAGGAATCACATGTTTAATCAATAATACAAACATTAAGTTCTCCACAAATAAACGAAATTTAGCAAAATCAAGAGGTTTAGTGAAAATATCGGCTAGTTGCAAATCCGTAGAAACATAATCAATATCTATATCTCCTTTCTCAAAATGATCTCTAAGAAAGTGATATCTAATCTCAATGTGCTTGGTCTTACTATGTTGCTTTGCATTCTTAGTCATGTGTATAGTACTAGTATTATCACAAAATATTTTTATATGATCAAAATGCAAATCAAAATCAAGGAGAGTATGTTTCATCCAAAGGACTTGTGCACAACAAGCCCCCGCGGCAACATACTCCGCCTCGGCGGTTGAGAGTGCTACGGAATTTTGTTTCCTAGAGGACCATGAAACAAGACAATTACCAAGAAATTGACATGTCCCACTAGTACTCTTTCTATCTACTCTACAACCCGCATAGTCGGCATCCGAATAACTCGTCATTGAGAAATCTCCGGTTTTCGGATACCATAGACCCATCCCAATAGTGCCCTTAATATAACGAATAATGCGTTTTACCGCAATAAGATGGGACTCTTTAGGACACGATTGAAATCTAGCACAAAGACACACACTAAACATGATATCCGGCCTACTTGCTGTTAAATATAAAAGACTTCCTATCATGCTTCTATATAGTTTAATATCAACATCTTTACCTTGGTCATCTTTATCAAGCTTGGTTGTAGTTGCCATGGGAGTGTTGCAAGTCTTTGAGCCTTCAAGTCCAAACATCTTTACGAGATCCTTCGCATACTTGGCTTGACTTATGAACGTCCCGTTTTGCAATTGCTTGATTTGGAGTCCAAGGAAGAAATTGAGCTCACCCATTGAAGACATTTCAAATTCAAGTTGCATGACCTTTTCAAAATCCTTGCATAAAAGCTCATTAGTAGAACAAAAAATTATATCATCTACATAAATTTGCACAATTAATATATCATTATCAACATGCTTAGTAAATAGAGTTGTGTTTACTTTGCCTTTAACAAAATCATTTGAAATTAGAAAACTAGAAAGCCTTTCATACCAAGCTCTAGGAGCTTGTTTCAATCCATATAAAGCTTTATCAAGTTTGAAAACAAAATCAGGATGAACATGATCAACAAAACCGGGAGGTTGAGAAACATAAACTTCTTCATTAATAAAATCATTCAAAAATGCACTTTTCACATCCATTTGAAAAAGTTTAAAATTTTTGAAAGATGCAAAAGCTAGTGTCATCCGTATGGCTTCAAGCCGTGCTACGGGTGCAAAGGTCTCCTCAAAGTCAATTCCTTCAACTTGAGTGTAACCTTGGGCCACTAACCTAGCTTTATTCCTAATGACATTTCCGGACTCATCCATCTTGTTTCTAAAGATCCACTTAGTACCAATTATTGGTCTATCGTGGGGCTTAGAAACAAGGTGCCAAACTTGGTTGCGCTCAAATTGATTGAGTTCCTCTTGCATGGCAAGCAACCAATATGGGTCCGTCTCGGCTTCGAGAATGCCTTTGGGTTCAAAATGAGAAATGAAAGCAAAGTTACCACATAGGTCATGGAGTTTGGAGCGCGTTGTGACTCCTTTAGATGCATCACCCAAGATGAGCTCCTTAGGATGATTTGTAGCGTATCTCTAAGCTTTAGGAAGCGGTTGAGAGCTTTCCTCTTTATCCTCTTGAACATCACCAATTGATTCTTGCTTTTCTTCTTGAGCGGGTGAGTCCTTCAAGGATAGTCTCTCCATGTCTTCACCTAATGGTTCAATCTCTACAACATTCTCAACAACCACATTAGATTCTTCAAACTTAACATGCATGGTTTCTTCAATAGTAAGTGAAGATCTATTAAATACTCTATATGCTTTGCTAGTAGAAGAATATCCAACAAAGATAGCTTCATAAGCCTTAGCATCAAATTTACCCAAATTCTCCTTAGTATTTAAAACAAAACACTTGCATCCAAAAACTTTAAAATATGCAACATTAGGTTTTCTAGAATGATACATTTCAAAAGATGTTTTGGAAGAATTCTCACACACATAAATACGATTTGAAATATAGCATGCGGTGTTTACGGCCTCGGCCATAAATATTGAGGGAGGTCATATTCACTTATCATTGTCCTAGCTATCTCTTGAAGTGTTCTATTTTTCCTTTCCACTACTCCATTTTGTTGTGGAGTCCTAGGACAAGACATTTCATGCTTGATTCCCTTTTCATCACAATAAGTCATGAAGAGTTGGTTAACAAACTCACCACCTCTATCACTCCTTATTCTCAAAATCGAAAAACCTTTTTCTTTTTCAACCCTTTTTCGAAAAATTTTGAAATGAGAAAATGTTTGATCTTTATTTTGCAAGAAGAAAACCCAAGTGAAACGAAAAAAATCATCAACTAAAACAAATGCAAATCTACTACCATTTAAACTTTTACTTTGTGTAGGTCCAAAAGATCCATATGAATTAGTTCTAAGGGCCTAGTAGTCATGATATCCTTAATTGGTTTGAAGGAAGACTTGGTTTGTTTCCCAAGTTGGCACGCACCACAAATGCGGTCTTTCTCAAACTTCAAGGAAGGTATACCCTTTACTAAATCCTTAGAATTAATTCTAGCAAGATGGTCAAAAGATGCATGTCCTAATCTTCTATGCCAAAGCCAAGAATTTTCATCAAAAGCATTCAAGCATTTAGTAGAACAATCTAAATTAAGCATGTCAATGATATAAACATTATTATCACGAAAACCGGTAAGAATACAAACATCGGATTTAACATCAAAAATCTTGCAAGAAGAATCATTAAAAACAACTTTAAGTCCACGGTCACAAAGTTGACTAATGCTAAGCAAATTATGTTTTAAACCATCTACTAAAACAATATTCTCTATAATAGGAGATGCACCAATTTGAATGTTACCTATACCGATGATAGTTCCTTTGGAGTCATCCCCGAAGGTGACGGAGCCACCTTCCATGTACCTTGATAGGGTTGTGAAGTTGTTGATATCCCACGTCATGTGTCTTGAACAACCACTATCAAGGTACCACCGCTCCCTACGTCTTGGGGCCTTGGTGTGTACCTACATCAAATAATTTAGGTCTTGATTTTGGTACCCACATTTTCTTGGGTCCTAGAGGGTTAGTTTCATTAACCCAAACAAGATTATTTGATCTATTAACTTGGTCATAGCAAAATTTAGCTAAATGTCCATTCTTACCACAATATGTGCATCTATATACTCTACCATATTTGAAAGCATAATGAGTGTGTGATTTGTGAGCATGAGAGTTGTGAGCATGAAAAGATTTAGCATGTGTAGTGTGAGCATGTGAATTTTTAGCATGAGAGGTGTGCTTTTTGGAAAACTTTTCTTCAAGTTTCTTAGTGTTAAAAGCACAATCTTTTAAAACTTTTTCAAAATCATTTATTTTAGATTTAAAAGAAGAAATTTCATTTTTATCAATCATAGGAGATTTTGCCTTACAAGAAATCTTGTAGGCACTAAATTCTTCTTGAATAGAAATGAGATTAGAAGAAAGATCATCTTTTTCTTTAGAAACCATAGCAAGTTGATTTTTAAGAAAAGCAACTTCTTTTTGTAATTTAAAACATTCAATCTTTTTATTGTCATAAGTTTCAGAAAGTTCAACAAAGGCATGTACAAGAACTTCCTTACTTAGTTCATCATCTTCATCATCATGAGATTGAGGGGTTACCTTAGGAGTGTTTGCCATGAAACACATGTTCGCCGTATCCACCTCTTCTTCGGACTCGCTTTCCGAATCCCACGTTGCCTTGTATGCTTTCTTTTCCTCCGGCTTCTTTGGCTTGAAGGAGGAAGTCATCTTCTTCTTAAACTCCGGGCAATCCGCCATGATATGTCCGGGTTTGCGGCAATTGTAGCAAATGATCCTTCTCTCCTCTTTGCCTTCAAATTTTCTCCGGAAGTTGAGCTTGTTCTTCCGGTACAACCTCTTGACGTTCCGCACAAGTAGAGTTAGCTCCTCATCTTCTTCTTCGTCTTCTTCATCGTCATCATTGGTGGATGAAGTCTTGAAGGCTATGGATTTCTTCTTTGAAGTAGTGGCCTCTTCTCTTGCCTTCTTCTCCATCTCATGGGTCTTTAGGTTCCCAATGAGACTAATGAGGTCCATCTCGTCCTTGTCGTTCAATTCTTTTAAGGTGGTGGCCTTTATCTCCCATGAAGACGGAAGAGCCCGAATCACTTTCCGCACCTTTTGATCGTTTGAGATGTCATCACCTAAGGAAGAAAGACCATTAGTGATTTTAGTAAATCTTGTAATCATACTATCAATAGACTCATCATCAATCATTTTGAATGACTCATATTGGGACCTCAAGAGATCTATCTTAGCTCTCTTGACTTGTTAAGTCCCTTCGTGTGTGACCAATAAATGTTGCCAAATCTCATAGGCGGATTGGCAATGAATTACCCGTGTAAGGTCATCCTCATTCAAGGCGGTTAATAGGGAGTTTTGGGCCTTGGAGTTAGCCTCATATTCTCTAAAGTTGAAGTCGGTCCAAGTGCTCTCATCACCATCGGGTGCTACATAGGGTTTGGTCAAGGACTTGGCCACTAAGCTACCCAAAGATTGCAAAAATATAGTCATCCTAACCTTCCAAATAGGGAAATTAAGTCCATCAAATTTAGGAGGGGTTTTAATGTTATCGGCCATGTTTACTAGTGTATGAATGTATGAATGAAAATGTTGATTAGCAAATTTTAAGGATCTCTCTATGGATGTTAAGCCAAAACCTAGAGTCCAAGCTCTGATACTAATTGAAAATCACCTAGAGGGGGGTGAATAGGTGATAATGCTAATCAATGGACAAATTAAAAATTAAGAAGTAACAATCACCCAATAAGATTCACAAGATGAATGAAAGCAAGTAAATATAGTAATGATGATGATAAGCAAGAAATAAGTGCAAGAATGTAAACCAATCGCAAACACAAGGATATGTTATCGAGGTTCGAGCACCCAGCTCTACTCCCCGCCTTCCCCAGAAGGATTCTAGCTGCTTCCACTATCACAAAGAAATCACAATTACACCAGAGTACCCAACTCCACAATCTCAAGTACAAGCAATTTCTAAGTAGTCAAAAGACCACAAACTCTCTCTTTCAAAAGTCTCTTCCCTTACAAAAGGTCCTTAGAGAACAATGAGTAGGAATGAAGCTTTTGTTGTAAGTGAAGAAAGAAAATTAAATCAGAGAGTATTTCAAAAATACTTCAGAAAATGAGAGAGAATTTTAGCACAAAAACCAAGTAACAAAGCTCTTTTGAATGCCTTAAACTTTTGAATTTTTCTTGTAATAATTGTTGTTGGCAATCTCTCCCCAAACACCCCTATTTATAGGAGAGGGCTAGGGTTAAGGGATAAAACATAATTAGGATTAATCAGAGAGTATTAGGTTTGAAATATATCCCTTAAATCAATTTTAAACACAAAAAGACAAAATTTAAAACAGCCCAGAAAATAGCCGTTTATTGTTCAACGGCTAGTCCGGTCGACCGGTCCGGTCGACCGCCTATACAAAAATAGAGCCGTTGCAGGCATACGGTCGACCGCCCGGTCGACCCAACAAACCCGAGAGCAAAGCCACAACAGTCAGGTCGACCGCCCGGTCGACCGGCAGATATGCACACTGATACGTGCATCTGCCAGAACCTCGGTCGACTAGTCCAGTCGACCGGACAAGACTGACACAGGCACGGTCGACTAGTGCGGTCGACCGGCTCAGGACAAACGATGAGTTTGAAACACAATTTTGAAAAGACTTTGATTTTTAAGAAAAATATCTTTAAATAGTACTAAGTATAAAACATAAAAATTGATTTGTAGGCAGAGGATTTTGTATCAAAATATTTTTGTATATTTTATAGAAAATCATCTTAGAAACAATATGTACGCAAAAACGTGTGTGATTGAGCTTCAAACCTATTCACTATTCTTTAACAGAACTCTAAACCTATAAAACTAAAAACAAATCTTGTTGAGCAATCTTCAAGTCTTGAGCCATGCTATGCCTTGCTAGAGCCCCTTCTTCTATATTCCTTCCTTGATATGCAATATGCCTTCTTTACTTCATGAAACCTAGAAGTTGTTGCAATAGCTAAGCAATGGCCTCCAAATGTGATACTAACCTGAAACTTATCTTAAACAAACTCATTAGTACCAAATAGCACTAATTTGGTTTGTCATCATCAAAACTCAATAAATGGAGAGTGTAACCTTTTGGGCCAACAAAAAATCCAACACGTTTTCATCCTAACATCTAAGCACAACGTAAGAGAAGATTTACCTTGAAGTTACGTTGTCAAAGTTCTTAAGCATGAAATGTGAAAAATTACTTAAAGGTGTGACTTTAGATTATGAAACTAATCATCATTTAGTCTTCAAGCAATCTACTTTAAACCTAAGGTTTCTAAAAAATGTCATCAATCCGATCAATGCTTAACTGCTCTAGGGTTGCTTTAAGAATTTCAGCAAACCACAATAGGAAATTAGTTCATCATATTTTTTTTTTATCTTTTCAATTTATTTACTTTTTTTTTATGTTGTTTAATAAGAAGAATTGAGAAAGAAAGAAAACAAATAAATCAGAAGATCGCAGATTAAAAACTAAACCAGAGAGATCACAAAATAAAAGCAAAATTAAATAGCAGAGAATTAAATGGGAAAAAGGTAACCTTTATTCGAAAAACGTCTCCCAAATACAAGCTCCTTCTCCTCCACAATGTATGCAAAACAAAATTACAAACTTGCAGAAATTTTAAAGAAATAGCTAAAGAAAACCTTAATCTCTCTCTGGATGCCCTCTCTGCTGCGCCTGCAGGGGTATTTATAGGTGCAGAAGGCGATAGAGTCCCGGATAAACTCCTCCACGAAAACTGGTAGATGGATAAGGCAGGATTGCCGCGGAAACGTGGCTTGGGCCGCGTTTCCGCGGCCATAGTCTGATCTCTGGCCGCGCGCTTTCACGCGTGGCCTCCTCTGTTCCGTCCATCTGGGCATATCCTTCTGGAAGCTGGATCCTGGCTCTTTATTTTGGATTTTCGAGATAACTTAGAAATCAAGTTACCCTAAATCCAAATCCCTTCAAAAACGAATCTCATCCTTGCACATGTATTTATCCTCATCCACCAAGCATTTAGGATTGGATAGAATTCTATCCTTTCCCTCTTTGTAGTATTTGCAATATTTACATCTTGTATTTGCACTTTGACTTCTTGTAATTGCACTTTTACACCTGGGCTTGGACTTGGGCTTAGATATGGGCTTTTGGGCTTCATTAAGCTTTAATTCTTTATTTAATTCAAAACTCAAGGCCTGCACACATTAAATAACAAAATATTAATAAATGTGCATTATTATATGAATAAATGTGAAAATGTGATAGTAAATATGATGACAATTATGCATTTTTCACTACCAATCACACCCCCACACTTATCTATTTGCTCGTCCTCGAGTAAAAATCAAAAAAGAAAATCTAATCTAGCTAACTCACTTTCGTAGGAATCACGGTTGCACTTAGCATGTGCAACAAGCCGTTAAACCCCTAGGTTACCCTAGAGGACGAGTGTTGTCTCGTGAGGGTTTTCAGCGGATTACACCAACAAAATCCATAAAAAGGAAAATATTTGAAATATATTTGAAGAGACTAAGTAGTCTATAAGTTTTAGGATTATCATTTTTATTCATTCTTAAACTTAGTCTTAATAAAGTGAATTGTTATTTATTTTAGGTAAGGATCAAAATTGAATGTTTGTATAGTCTTTTTCGTTACCAAAAATCATATGCATCCTTATGAATTTTTACTAGGAATTCCTTAACTTCGACTCTCATGCCTCTTTATTATTTTATAACATCATCTAATTTTCTTTTGTATAAGTATCAAAGCTTCTTGAGGCCCTCATACCTAACTAATTGACTAATAGATGTGTTAAAATTTTTTTTTTTTTGGCATGTATAACTCATCTAATTTTCTTTCGTGTAAGTATCAAGGCTTCTTGAGGCCTTCATACCTAACTAATTGACTAATAGATGTGTTAATACATGTATAATATTTCTTAGTTTTCTTAGGCTTTCTAATCCACCCATGTAGCGAACTCAAAGTCGGTGGCTCCTAAACCGGTCGGCTTTAGGGCACCAGGTGAGAAAACACCCCGCGGACTCAAATTCGAATGAACTAGGCCGCAAAACTAAGGACTTTATTTTATTTAGAACTCACCTTTAGGCGTGAATACTTATACTTCTTGAGGCACATGTATCCAGCTTAATTGGTGATATTTATATATATATATATATATATATATATATATATATATATGTATATATATTTTGAGGCACAAGGTCTTTGTCTTAGAATCCTAGATATGCACTAGGAATGCACATTTCATTAAGGTAAAAATCAAGACTAGCTACTTATTCAATTTCTCCTCCTATACCTAAAAATTAAACAATTCATTTATTTTGACCAAGTTTTTCGAAATCCTAATCATGACTTTCCTAATTCTTAAAACTAACTTAGATTTCTTTCAAGAAATAAGTCAAAGTATTATCCTTTTTATAATAATAATAATAATTATTATTATTATTATTATTTTTAAAATAAACTAACTTAGATTATCCTAATTATGCAAAAAAAAAAATTATATAATAAAAGAAAAATATTGCTATTTTTATTTATTTTTTTTATATATTACATATATTACATACCCTTCCCCCACACTTGTTTCATGCATTGTCCCTAATGTATGAATGAAATGCATGGATGCATGAACTGGCAGAAAGATAAAGTTACCGATACAGTGGGTCAAAAAGACCCATGGCTGCATTTACTTCCGGTACTGACTCCAAAAAGATTTTAAGACGTTGACCATTTACCTTGAATGCATTGCCATTTTTGGGGTCGTAGATCTCTATGGCTCCGTGTGGAAACACAGTCTTAACAATGAAGGGCCCTGTCCATCTTGACTTCAACTTGCCAGGAAAGAGATGAAGTCTAGAGTTATAGAGTAAAACTTTTTGTCCTTGGACAAACGTTTTTCTCGTGATGAACTTGTCATGAAAAACCTTAACTCTATCCTTCGCAATCTTTGCATTGTCGTATGCTTCATTCCTTAATTCCTTTAGTTCAGAAATTTGCAATTTCCGAAGCTCACCGGCCTTATCTAGATCGAAATTTAGCTGCTTAATTGCCCATAGGGCCCGGTGCTCTAGCTCAACAGGAAGGTGGCAAGCCTTTCCAAAGACTAGTCTGTAGGGAGACATTCCTAGAATCGTCTTAAAGGCAGTCCTATATGCCCATGGGCATCCACCAGTTTGGTGGACCAGTCCTTCCTATTCTGGTTCACAGTTTTCTCCAAGATGAGCTTGACTTGCCTATTAGAAACTTCTACCTGTCCGCTAGTTTGAGGATGGTAGGGCGTAGACAATTTGTGAGTTATGGCATATTTTCGCATAAGAGCTTCAAAAGTTCTATTGCAAAAATGTGTGCCATTGTCACTAATGATGGCTCGAGGGATTCCAAAGTGTGAGATGATGTTATCTTTCAAGAATTTGACAACAACTTTGTTGTCATTTGTCTTGCAAGGGACAGCTTCAACCCATTTTGACACGTAGTCTACGGCCAACAAGATGTATTGGTGCCCAAACGAATTAGAGAAGGGTCCCATAAAATCGATGCCCCAGACATCGAAAAGTTCTACTTCTAGAATAGGATTTAGGGGCATCATATTTCGTTTGGAAATTCTTCCTATCATTTGACATCTTGCGCAAGTTTTGCAATACTCAAATGCGTCTCTGAACACGGTTGGCCAATAAAAGCCACTTTGCAGGATCTTTTCAGCAGTTTTGTGGGGACCAAAGTGTCCACCGCAAGCGAACTCATGACAGAAAGCTAGAACACTTCTAGTTTCCTCGTCGGGGACACATCTCCTAATGATTTGGTCGCTACAATATTTGAAAAGATAAGGATCTTCCCACATGTAATACCGGACTTGAGACAAGAATCGATATCTATCCTGTTTTGACCAATTAGGTGGTGTTTGGTTTGTGACTAAGTAATTTACTATGTCAGCAAACCATGGCTCCTTAAAGATGGCTAGAAGTTGTTCATCGGGGAAGTTGTCATTGATGGGCAGTTCGTCAGAAGGTGCGTTTGGCACACGAGAGAGATGGTCTGCTACGACATTTTCGACACCTTTTTTATCTCGAATTTCGAGATCGAATTCTTGAAGGAGAAGGATCCAACGAATGAGTCGGGCCTTCGCATCTTTTTTAAGCATAAGGTATCGAAGTGCAGAATGGTCAGTGAAAATCGTGGTCTCGGTCCCAAGTAGGTATGGGCGGAATTTCTCCAAAGCGAACACTACTGCCAAGAATTCCTTCTCGGTTGTAGTATAGTTCATTTGGGCATCATTGAGCGTCCTACTCGAATAATAGATCACATGCTGCTTGCTATCCTTACGCTGTCCTAAGACAGCACCTATCGTAAAATCTGAGGCATCGCACATGATCTCAAAAGGCTTGGACCAGTCCGGAGGTGAGATGATAGGTGCAGAAATAAGTTCCACTTTCAACTTTTCCCATGCATTATTGCACCTATCGTCAAATATAAAGGGCACGTCTTTAGCTAGAAGGTTTGTCAGGGGTCTAGCAATTTTGCTAAAATCCTTAATGAACCTACGATAAAACCCAGCGTGTCCTAAGAAAGACCAAATGTCCTTCACGCATCGTGGAATTGGAAGTTTGGCTATGATATCCACCTTAGCCTTGTCCACTTTTATCCCTTCCCTAGATATCTCATGACCTAGGACAATCCCTTGCTGCACCATGAAGTGGCACTTTTCCCAATTGAGGGTCAAGTTCTTTTCGGTGCATCTACTCAGTACTAGCTCCAAGTGATGGAGACAATGGTCAAATGAATTTTCATAGATGGAGAAGTCGTCCATGAAAATCTCTAAGAAGCGCTCGACCATATCAGAAAACAGGCTTAACATACAACGTTGGAATGTGGCGGGGGCATTACATAGGCCGAAAGGCATTCGACGGTAGGCAAATGTCCCAAATGGGCACGTGAACGTTGTCTTTTCTTGGTCCTCCGGGGCTATAGGGATTTGGTTATACCCTGAATAACCGTCCAAGAAACAGTAATACTCATGACCGGCTAATCTTTCTAGCATTTGGTCAATAAATGGGAGGGGAAAATGATCTTTCCTAGTGGCTGCGTTCAACTTGCGGTAGTCTATGCATACTCTAACCTTGGTAGGCAATCGTGTTTGCACTAACTCATGCTTGTCATTTGCTACCACAGTAAAGCTAGACTTCTTTTAGGGACCACATGTATTGGGCTAACCCATTCGCTATCGGAAATAGGATAAATGATCCCATTATCTAACAGTTTCACTATTTCGGCGTGTACAGTCTCCTGCATGAGTGGGTTTAGCCTACGCTGTGGATCCCTCTTCGGTCTAACCCCTTCCTCTAGATGGATACGATGCTGGACTATCGTAGGGCTCAGTCCCTTGATATCTGCCATAGTCCAACCAATGGCTTCCCTATGTCTCCTAAGGGTTGCCAGTAGGTCTTCCTCTTGCCTATTAGTCAAATTAGATGCAACTATGACCGGTAACGTCTCTTGTTCACCTAGGTAGGCGTACTTAAGATGTTTAGGCAAGGCTTTTAACTCCAAAGAAGGAGGTGGCTCGATGGGTGGAGGAGTTAGGCTAGAATCTCCCATCTCTATAGAACTCAGATTTGATTCCCATTCGATTTCATCAAGGCTGAGATCACTTGCTTCTAAGTCTTCCTCTTTCTCTGACTCTAGTGTGATCTCCTCATTATGCTCACTCGTCATGTTCTTAATGAAGTTAACCTCAAAGGGTTGGTCGGTCACATCGTAGGGATGCTTACCTAGGTTGAAAACATTGACTTCCTTGGTCATATCCCCAAAAGTCAGTCTCATGGATCCGTTTCTACAATTTATGATTGCATTTGCGGTTGCTAGGAACGGTCTTCCTAAGATGACGGGGGTTGGGACCTAGGATTAGACACAAGTTGTGTCTCTAAAATAATGAAATCGACAGGGTAAATAAATTCTCCCACGCGTATGAGAACGTCATTGATCTCTCCCTTAGAAACTTTGATTGAGCAATCAGCCAACTAATAGTAACTTGGGTCAGGTTGAGTTCACCTAATCCAAGTTGTTGATATACGGAGAAAGGGAGCAAATTGATGCTAGCTCCTAAATCGAGGAGTGCTCGATTGATTTTGGCTCGACCTATGGTGCAAGAGATGGTGGGGCAACCAGGGTCCTTATACTTAATAAGGATCTGGTTGGACAATAGCTCACTAATGTTAGTGGCTAGAAAAACCTTCTTAGGCACATTAGTCTTTCTTTTCTTGGTGCACATGTCCTTAAGGAATTTGGCATAACTAGGGACCTGTTGGATTGCATCAAGAAACGGGATGTTGAGCCTAACTTGATTGAACACCTCTAATAATTTCTCCATATGTGTATTGTTGTTGCTTCTAAGCCTATTTGGAAATGGAGCTATAGGCTGGTGCACTTGACCTGCTGACTTTTCAACTTCAGTTTCATTGGAGCTGGGTGGAGAAGGAGTGGAGCTAGATGGAATGGATGACTGAGATGGATCCTGTGGCATGGATACTTGATTATCAACTTGTTTCCCCGATCTGAGTGTATGAACCATGTGACACTGATTTGGGTCTTGAGCCTCATTGGCTGGCCTAGGATTCCTAGGATTTGGCAATGGTTGACTCGGTAGGGTACCCCTCTGTCTTTCTTGCTGATTTAATTGGACCTCTATCCTGGTCAAGACTTGAGCTAGTGTGTCATGGCTTTTAACAAGAGTGTCCACCTTTCTTTCCATGTTTGAAAGCCTTGTTTCTATTTGTGAATATTGGAAAGATGGTGGAGGATTTTGACTAGGAAAACTTTGCTGATAGGGCGGATTTTGGAAATTGTTGGAGAATTTGGGCCTAATTTGATCATTGTTGCTTGGGCCCCATGAAAAATTGGGATGATTTCTCCAACTAGGATTGTAGGTGGGTGAATAAGGATTGTTGGCGGGCCTTGTGAAGGCCGCACTCATATGTTCAGGCAAGCTTTGATGCGCGAAAAAGACAGGACATTCCTCGAACACATGGTTCATATCTTGACAATAAGTACAACCCGCCGAAGATGTTGGGCTGACTTGGTTCACAGAGACTGGCTCTTTAGTTTCAAGGGCCTCTAGTCTTCGCATAACAGCAGCTAACTTAGCATCGGTTGCTATGTTGGCCTCAATGGAATGGATACCTCCTTTAGAAGAAGTAGGGTCATTAGTCCTAAATTTTTCCGGAGTAGGTTGCCATTGGATGGTATTTTCAGCTAATTCCTCATACAATTCCCATCCTTCATTTTCGTTCTTTTCATAAATCCTCCTTGGCACATGGATTCTAACAACGTTTTAGTTTGATATTCTAATCCACCATATAGAACTTGGCAAAGTCGCCATTTCTCTATCCCATGGTGAGAGCATTGGGCAAGGTCCTTAAAACGTTCGAAATATTTCCAAAAAGGCTCATTTGTTGTTTGCTTAAACTGTAGGATATTCTTCCTAATCAGTGCAGTCTTGTGAACGGGATAAAATTTCTTTAAGAAGGCCTTAACGAAATTATCCCAAGTAGATATAGAACCGACCTCTAGACTGTAGAGCCATTTCTTTGCTAAATCCTTCAAAGCAAAGGGGACAAACCTAAGTTTGATGTCATCTTTTCCTAACTTAGGAATATTCATCATGAGACATACTTCCTCAAATTCCCTTATGAAGAAGTATGCATCCTCGAAGTCAAGGCCATGAAATTTCGAAAGGGTGTTGATGTATTGTGGCTTAAGCTCAAATGGGTCAACACCTTCATCGTTAAGCTTGATGCAAGAAGGAAGAGAAGTCCTAATAGGATAGATCCTATCTTGGAGTGATGGCGGTTGTGCCATGTGTGAGTCGGGCTTGAGCTCGGGTGGTGAACTAGTTCTAGTTAGCCGGGATGTAAGTGGGTCTCTTGACCAAGCGGACATGCACAATGAGCAAACAAGTTCACCCAATCAATCAATAAAAAAGAAAAACAATCAAAAATCCTAATCTAGGGTAAGCCTTGACCTAGATGACTCCTAACTTTAGACTGTCCTTAGGAGGTCTACTGTCAACGTTAACCACAAGCTAATTGGCCAGGTAGGTGGCAAGACCGGTGGGAGGTTTTCTGTCAGAGACGTTCCTTAATGAAATAACCACCGTTCTTCGGGCTTTCGGCCCTCAATCCCCTGCCTAGACACCAATTTGACAAGAGTTAATTTCGAACAATTTTCCTCCTTCGGTCAATCTCCTATTGAGTCCGAGTTAACCTAGGGCCAACGTCTAGTAAAATTTTACTTAAGGTTAGGGTTGTGAGTGTGACGGATATGATTTGTGGGGCAAGGAAGGGTGATGAAATCCCCACCTTATCTTGTTTATGGGTTATGCGCTTAAGATATTTTTGTGTACGTGTAAAGCTGTAGAAAAGTAATCACTCAAGAAAGCAGTAAATCAGCCAAGAGTGTTTCCTAATCTATATGCTATGCATACGTACCTTGTCGCCAGCACTCTTCAACAGAATTAAAAAAATTAAAATAGACACGTGCCCTAAATGCAAGAGTCTAATTTTTTTATTATCAACAAATGGGTTAATGTTATTAATTAGCAGTTGCAGAGTGATCACAGAGAAATTTAATCACAGCAGTAAGCAATATTTGCAATTCTGAGCAACCTGCAGAAAATTTGATGAGTAGTGAACTACTCTTGCCACGGAAATGCGGCTATTGCCGCGGACCCGCGGCAAAGAAGTAGGCTCTGATGCTCTGCCTTCGAGGGCAGAGGCACAGAGTTGCTATGTGTCCTTGCTACTGCTTTCTTTTCCTGTTCTCTGTATCTGCAAACAGAAAGAATAAAAAATAGTTAGATTGAGGAAATCGTGTCGTTCCTTCCCCGGCGACGGCGCCAAAATTTTGATTGAGATGTAAGAATTTGTAAATAAGAAATTGAAGTGTAGAGTTCTTAGTCTCAATGCTTTCCGCTGTAGCAAGGGCCAAAGCGGGTCGTGATCCTCAGGGAAGGATGTGATGCAAGCTTTTCGGCCGATTCCTCTGTATACTTTGAATAAAACAGAGAAAGGATTAGATTTGAAATGTATATGAATGGAAAGATGTGGTTTTACTGATATTCTACCACAACCCATAGTGCAAGTTAAGGATATTGATCATCACATTGGCATATATGGACTCCATCCTAGGTTTTCTAGAGGATATGCAAGCAAGAGAAAAAGATTGTAGAATCTTACTAGCGACACTCCTAAAAATCCAACACGTTTTCATCCTAACATCTAAGCACAACGTAAGAGAAGATTTACCTTGAAGTTACGTTGTCAAACTTCTTAAGCATGAAATGTGAAAAATTACTTAAAGGTGTGACTTTAGATTATGAAACTAATCATCATTTAGTCTTCAAGCAATCTAGTTTAAACCTAAGGTTTCTAAAAATGTCATCAATCCGATCAATGCTTAACTGCTCTAGGGTTGCTTTAAGAATTTTAGCAAGCCACAATAGGAAATTAGTTCATCATATTTTTTTATCTTTTCAATTTATTTACTTTTTTTATGTTGTTTAATAAGAAGAATTGAGAAAGAAAGAAAACAAATAAATCAGAAGATCGCAGATTAAAAACTAAACCAGAGAGATCAAAAAAAAAAGCAAAATTAAATAGCAGAAAATTAAATGGGAAAAAGGTAACCTTTATTTGAAAAACGTCTCCCAAATACAAGCTCCTTCTCCTCCATAATGTATGCAAAACAAAATTACAAACTTGCAGAAATTTTAAAGAAATAGCTAAAGAAAACCCTAATCTCTCTCTGGATGCCCTCTCTGCTGCGCCTGCAGGGGTATTTATAGGTGCAGAAGGCGATAGAGTCCCGGATAAACTCCTCCACGAAAACTGGTAGATGGATAAGGCAGGATTGCCGCGGAAACGCGGCTTGGGCCGCGTTTCCGCGGCCATAGTCTGATCTCTGGCCGCGCGCTTTCGCGCATGGCCTCCACTGGTCTGTCCATCTGGGCATATCCTTCTAGAAGCTGGATCCTGGCTCTTTATTTTGGATTTTCGAGATAACTTAGAAATCAAGTTACCCTAAATCCAAATCCCTTCAAAAACTAATCTCATCCTTGCACATGTATTATCCTCATCCACCAAGCATTTAGGATTGGATAGAATTCTATCCTTTCCCTCTTTGTAGTATTTGCAATATTTACATCTTGTATTTGCACTTTGACTTCTTGTAATTGCACTTTTACACCTGGGCTTGGACTTGGGCTTGGATATGGGCTTTTGGGCTTCATTAAGCTTTAATTCTTTATTTAATTCAAAACTCAAGGCCAGCACACATTAAATAACAAAATATTAATAAATGTGCATTATTATATGAATAAATGTGAAAATGTGATAGTAAATATGATGACAATTATGCATTTTTCACTACCAATCAGCTGCGATGGAAGGGACCTAGGGTTTGGTGCCTATATAAAGACCGTATGGCCTTTGATTCGTACCAGTTAGCTAGGGAGAGAAAACTTAGAATTTCTTTAGGAATTTCTTTAGAGTTCTTTTGTAATTTTCATTTCTCTTTATTAGTTCTAGAAAATAGAGAGAGTGAGAGTGAGAATTCTATAATTGAAGGTGATAATTGTAATCACCTAGAGGGGGGTGAATAGGTGACTAGCTAATCTAATGGTCAATTATTACGGAATTAAAACTATTAATGCAAACTAAAACTATTATGCATCACACACCAAGTATAACACAAGGGTGTAGCCGGATTCCCCGTGAAGGGCTCTGGACTAACTCCTCAAGATTCCTCTAAATAAGAGTTGAGGTGCCGCGTTGGCTCTCTTGGTTGAATATAAGTGTTAGCAAACAATCCCCAAGCATATAACAATATAAGCACAAATATATATCAAGCATATAAAGATGAAAGCAATATAAGCATGCAAGATATAAACAAGTAAGAGAGAGAGAGAGAGAGCAATCGCAAACACGAGAGAATTGTTTCGAGGTTCGAGCACACTTGCTCTACGTCTCCGCCTTCAACACTTGAAGGATTTCCACTAAAATCGATCCCACCGGATCACTCGGTGCCGCAACACCTATAAGGAGTTCCCACTAGAACTCTTGGACTCTCTAGTCCCTTCTCTCGTTCCCGCAAGAACAAACACACCGCAAGCCCACTAGCTCGCCGAGGCCGCACCTCAAACACTGAGTTCTCACTAGAACCCGAAATAATGCGAACCCGCAAGTCCGCCTCCTCAAAGTACAAGAAAGAGAACTTTGGTGATCACAACACTTTGATCACCTAAAATTACTCTCACAATAACACTCTTATAAGATAGATATATCAATGGATAGCTCAAGTGTATGTGAGAAAAACTAGGATGGAAGTTATGGTGAAAAACTCAAGAATCACTTTTGAAAACACGCTTGATAAACTTCCTTTTGAATTAGAAATATTTGCTCTCAAACTAGTGGAGAAAAACTTTAAAATGGATAAGAAAAACTAGGTTTAAAACTCTCCAAAAAATCTTATTTAAAACAGCCCAAGAAAGCCCCCTTTTATAGGCCTCTCAAAAACTAGTCGTTACAGCCCAGTCAGCAGTTCTGACTGCTGTCGGTCGACCGCCAATGATCAGAAATCTGACCGTTGGGCCAGCGGTCGACCGGCGCGGTCGACCGTGGCCTGGAACAGAGAGCAGAACTCTCTGCCGGTCAACCGTCCGTCGACCGGGGCTTTCCAGAGAGCAGAAGCTCTCGGCGGTCGACCGGTCGATCGACCGGCCCTCCAGCCAAACTGGCGTGCACGTTCTGTGCACGTCGGTCGACCGACTTGGTCTACCGACTCCTAGCTCGGTTGACTGGCCCGGTCGACTGGCAGTAGCCAGAAACAGGGATTATGGGTATTGAAAACTTGGTTTTTTTGACTTTGATAAAATCTCATAAAATCTCTTAAATTCTACAAAATAGGTTCAGTATTATACTTTGATATACAAACATGTTTGAGTAAAATCAAAACATGTTACAAACATTTTGAACTATTTTTGTAACTTAGAAATTTTGGCATAAAACAAAATGTGTATTTTTCCAAAATAGATTTTTCCAAAACTTGTCCAAATACAAAAACAAGATATTTTAAATACTTTTAAAGCTTAGTGTGTATGGATATGATCCACTACACATATATGATGAAATATCTATGTTTTTGACAATTAGGCACTAAAAATGGTTTTGGTTAAATGACATGTAAACTTTGAATACCAAAAACCAAACCGATATTTTTGCAAAATGAAAACTCTTTTATATATTCCAAAGAGAAAACTCTTTTATAAAAACTCATCTAAATCTTGTGTGTGAGTGTATATGGTCTACTTGAGCAATCCACCAACTATTCTATCCTTTACATTTTATCTAAAAACAAAATCTTAACAAAAACAAGCCTAGACACAAGTCTTCTCTTGAAGTCTTCACTTGAAGTTTTCTCCTCCTTCTTGACTTGGTCCAAACTTGATCCAAAGAGCTATACTCCTCTTGAGTACTTGATGTGGTTTTGATGCATAGGCTCTTGAATCAATACGTGCTAGCTCCAAAACTTGACTTTAAATCCTTTGTTTAAGCTAAACACCTACTAAGATCTTGATCACAAATCTGAGACTAATTAAACACAAGACATTAGTACTATAACTACATGAGTTAATCTTCATCAAAACTAGAGTAATGAGCCTTTGGGCCAACAATCTCCCCCTTTTTGATGATGACAAAACTCATGGAGTTATATATGCATGGATTAAAGTAAAGCTTCAAAGAAGCTCCTCCTTAACTCATGCATAACAATAAACATATAAATATGGCAATAAAGCGCATACATGTTTGCAAACATAAGGAGATAAACATGCCAATCAAGCATAAAACTCATCAAATTCTTTTCTCCCTTTTTGCAAAACAAAACAATATGCATAAACAAAAATTCTTCTCGAAAACATGCATATATACTAAAATACTTCTCCCCCCTTTTGTCAATCATCAACAAAGGGGTTAAAGTAAATACAAAACAATATTCTCCCCGTTTTTGTTCGAAACAAAAAAAATCAACAAAGGGGTGAAATCAAATCAATCAATAAAAGAGATATATGCGATATACATTCATGAAGAGGAAGACGCTAAGTTAACTTCCCTACATACATGCATTATATGAAGAAGGGATGACAAGTCCTAACTCACATAACACATAATATGCAATACATAAGTGGAGATGTGAAGCTCCCCCTATACACGTGCAGCGCATAAAGAAGAGTTGTCAACCTCCTCATTATAAGATACACTCAACATGAATTTATATGCAGAAGAGATGTTAAGCTCCCCTTGCATATAGGCAATACCAATCAAAAATATTTTTAACTCAACTTTTTAGTAATTACTTAAAACAAATTTTGAATTTTTCTTAAAATCAATTTGAGATATCACAAGATTTTGATACCATATGAAATAGGTATTTGTGATACCAATTGAAATTGAAACATTTTTACATTTTGATAACAATGAAAGAAAATATTTTGACACCAATTTAAATTTACATTAAATTTTGATACCAATGGAAATATATGATAAATTTTGATACCAAGCAGGTAAAACATATTAATACCGAGTAAAATTTAAATCCAATTGAAAATTGAAGCATATTGATACCAAATGGAATATATGGATACCAATTGAAGTTTATTGTAAATTATGATATCAATAAAAATATCAATTGAAAATAATGTATAAGCTTATACAAAGTACCAATTGAGAAATCAATTAAATCAAGATTTAATTCAAGCTTAGCATAAACATACTTTGTGCTGTAAACATATAATTATCTTGTAACTCAAGCACAAATAAACCATATATATGTATGAAAATGAAAATACCAATAGAAATTGATATTATTTGAATTGAGAAGGCATACATATATAGAAAATAAAATATGAGTATATATAAAAAAAATATCAATTGAGATACCAATTGAAAATATGATGTAAATCAAGTATATAACTCATAAATAACTACCCTTTTTCATGCACAAGATAAAAGATTTTCAATAATGCATACGAGGCATGGTCGCCCATCCGTCCGCCCATTACGGGGTTGGTAGGGGTTTTCAAAAAATAGGTGTTTGAAAATATTTTTGCAGTGAAAATACTACCAAATGAAGAATAGATAACTAATTAAATTAATTTTTGAAAAACTAGTTAAAGATCCTTCAAAACATAAAACCCAATCATATGTCTATCATGAAACGTACTAAATACATAAAAGATGACACTCAAAAACTATAAAGCTCAAACATAATCATGAAACCAAGTCATAAATAAACAAATAAAGTGTGAGTGCACAGAAATCTTGTAATTAACATTTTTCATGAAGATAGTCAATAAAGCTTAAAACAAACATGAATATCATTTTATCAAAATATGAAAATCTTAAAGATTTTATTTTCATTAAAAACAAACTTCAAGGTATATGTATGATTTATCCAAAGCTAACAATATGCATACATATCCCAAACTAAAATGAGTTCATAATATAAATTGCATGAAGGCAAATGACTCAAGGGGTATACATGTATATTAATTAGATTTGAAACAAAAATTACATATACATGAAGTAAAACATGTAAATAGGCAAAATAAGTGTAAATGAGAAAATCATTAAAACTAGGGTATACATGTGCATAGAGTGAGTACAAATGAACAATGAAGTGCAAACGTATATGAATCAAATGTTGCTCACTACTTGTACAAGTATATACACAAGTTTTGACAAAAACTATATCTAAACTAGTATTTATCACATGAAGCATAAAACATGTTTAATTTAACAAAACACTAAAACATGCTAAAAATCATCAATTATAAAACCATGTAAATAAAATAGGAATTTAGAGATAGTTACCAAACCAAAGAACTACACTCCAAATCTCCAAAACATGGTGGTTGTCCCACCAAATTTCCTTGATAGCGGTGCGTCAAATGTATGTCCATCAAGTCCATGTGCATCCACTACCAAGGCACCAATTCTCTCACGTTTTGTGAGAGCCCGCACCTACATCAAATACAAAAGGTGGAGATTTTGGTACCTATTTTCTTTTGGGTCCATGAGGTTAGCATTGTAAGGAACCCAAACATGCTTGTTAGCAAAATTAATGGTATTTGCTTTATCATAACAAAATTTTGCTAAGTAGCCTTTGCGGCCGCAATGTGTACACTTGTACACTCTAGGATGCATATGTGTATGAGTGTGATCATGACGTGCAAAGTGTGCATATGCATGTTGTGGGTGATGTGCATGAACATGGGGAACTTGTTTCTTTTGAAATAAGGATTCCAATCTTTTATGGTTAAATGCACAATTACTCAAAGTTGAGCTTAAACAATCAATTCTATTTTTCAAAATTTAACTTCATTTTTATCAATAGAAGCATGAAAAGCATGATGAGACTTAGAATCATTTTTCTTATTCTTTTTAGAAACATTTTCCGTTTCTTTTTCAACAATTTTTCTTTTCAAAGAGGTGTTTTCATGCAAAGCAATTTCCTTTTGTTTTTCCACCAAAACAATTTTATTTTTCAAAGCATTATTTCCTTCACACAAATCATTCAATTTAGAAAGTAAGGAAATATTATTATTTTTCAAACATTCATTTTCTTTTGAAATATTTTCAAATTTAGTTTGAAAAGAATCTTTTTCTTTTAACAAATAATCAAATTTATTTTTCATTTTCTTATTATCCTTTTTAAGCATTTCATACTTTTCTAGGAGTTGTTGACAAAATGATTCAAGTTCATTATAAGACATATCAACCTCCTCTTCTAGCTCAGATTCGGTAGTTACCTCAAGGGCGTTATCCCCTTGGACCATGTAGCACACGTTGGAAGCATCACTTCTAACATTCGAGTCACTCCCCGCATAGTATTGTTCTTGTTTGCCAAGAGAGATCAAAGAGTTCCATACTATAAAAGCCGAATCAATGTTAGAAACCCTAGATAAATATTCATCATTTAGGGTACTCTTCAAAGCATGATGGCCTTTACATTAGCCTCAATATTTTTGCCATTTTAAACAATAAGAATCTCTTGTAGTGGCAAAGTAAACATGAATTTCTAGGGCTTTGAGGTACAAAGACAGCTTAACCTTCCAAGTTTGGATGTTATGAATGTCAAAGGTGGGAGGTGACATGAAATCCATGGTGTGTTCACAAGTGTTGTGATTAGTTATAAATGAGGATCTTTAACTTTAGATTGTAAGACAAATCAAGAGCACGTGGCTCTGATACCAATTGTAATCACCTAGAGGGGGGTGAATAGGTGACTACCTAATCTAATGGCCAATTGTTGCGGAATTAAAATTATTAATGCAAACTAAAACTATTATGCACCACACACCAAGTATAACACAAGAGTGTAGCCGGATTTCCCGTGAAGGGCTCTGGACTAACTCCTCAAGATTCCTCTAAATAAGAGTTGAGGTGTCGCGTTGGCTCTCTTGATTGAATACAAGTTTTAGCAATCAATCCCTAAGCATATAACAATATAAGCACAAATATATATCAAGTATATAAGGATGAAAGAATATAAGCATGTAAGATATAAACAAATAAGTGATAGGGAGAACAATCACAAACACGGGAGAATTGTTTTGAGGTTCGAGCACACTTGCTTTACGTCCCCGCCTTCAGCACTTGAAGGATTTCAACTAAAATCGATCCCATCGGATCACTCGGTGCTGCAACACCTACAAGGAGTTCCCGCTAGAACTCTTAGACTCTCTAATCCCTTCACTTGTTCTCACAAGAATAAACACACCACAAACCCACTAGCTCGCCGAGGCCGCACCTCAAACACCGAGTTCTCACTAGAACCCGAAACAATACGAACCCGGAAGTCTGCCTCCTCAAAGTACAAGAAAGAGAACTTTGGTGATCACAACACTTTGATCACCTAAAATCACTCTCATAATAACACTCCTATAAGATAGATATATCAATGGATAGCTCAAGTGTATGTGAGAAAAACTAGGATGGAAGTTGTGGTGAAAAACTTAAGAATCACTTTTGAAAACACTTTTGAAAACACTTTTGATAAACTTCCTTTTGAATTGGCAATATTTGCTCTCAAACTAGTGGAGAAAAACTCTGAAATGGATAAGAAAAACTAGGTTTAAAACTCTCCAAAAATCTTGTTTAAAACAACCCAAGAAAGCCCCCTTTTATAGGCCTCTCAAAAACTAGCTGTTACAGCCCAGTCAGCAGTTCTGATTGTTGTTGGTCAACCGGCCCAGTCGATCGCCAACGGTCAGAAATCTGACCGTTGGGCCAGCAGTCGACTGGTCCGGTCGACCGTGGCCTGGAACAGAGAGCAGTCTCTCTGCCGGTCGACGTCCGGTCGACCGGGGCTTTCTAGAAAAAAGAAGCTCTCTGGCGGTCGATCGGGTCGGTCGACCGGCCCTCGAGCCAAACTAGCGTGCACGTTCTGTGCACGTCGGTCGACCGACTCGGTCGACCGACTCCTAGCTCGGTCGACTGGCCCGGTCGACCTGTAGAAGCCAGAAATAGGGATTATGGGTATTGAAAACTTGGTTTTTTTGACTTTGATAAAATCCCATAAAATCTCTAAAATTCTACAAAATAGGTTCAGTATTATATTTTGATATACAAACATGTTTGAGTAAAATCAAGATATGTTACAAACATTTTGAACTATTTTTGTAACTTAGAAATTTTGGCATAAAACAAAATCTGTATTTTTTCAAAATAGATTTTTCTAAAACTTCTCCAAATACAAAAATAAGATATTTTTAACACTTTTAAAGCTTAGTGTGTATGGATATGATCCACTACACATATATGATGAAATATCTATATTTTTGACAATTTGGCACTAAAAATGGTTTTGGTTAAACGACAT
The DNA here is from genome assembly GCA_038442645.1 of Agave tequilana. Classification (NCBI taxonomy): domain Eukaryota; kingdom Viridiplantae; phylum Streptophyta; class Magnoliopsida; order Asparagales; family Asparagaceae; genus Agave; species Agave tequilana. The sequence continues at coordinate 138,626 of JAVJIF010010698.1, forward strand.
GTAAACTTTGAATACCAAAAACCAAACCGATATTTTTCCAAAATAAAAACTCTTTTGTAAATTTCCAAAGAGAAAACTCTTTTATAAAAACTCATCTAAATCTTGTGTGTGAGTGTATATGGTCTACTTGAGCAACCCACAACTATTCTATCCTTTACATTTTATCTAAAAATAAAATCTTAACAAAAACAAACTTAGACACAAGTCTTCTCTTGAAGTCTTCACTTGAAGTCTTCTCCTCCTTCTTGACTTGGTCCAAACTTGATCAAAAGAGTTAGACTCCTCTTGAGTACTAGATGTGGTCTTGATGCATAGACTCTTGAATCAACACGTGCTAGCTCCAAAGCTTGACTTTAAATCCTTTGTTGAAGCTAAAAACCTACTAAGATCTTGATCACAAATCTGAGACTAATTAAACACAAGATCATTAGTACTATAACTACATGAGTTAATCATCTCAAAACTAGAGTGATGGGCCTTTGGGCCAACAATAATCAAAGCTCCATTTTCTTTCTCCTTTAATTTCTTATTGTTTTCTTTGCAAGCTTTTCTTCCTTGCAATTAGTGTAATGATGTTCATTTCTATGCATTTTAATTTCATGTCTAACTAACTTTCTAACATGACTAATTAGTCACTAATACTACTAACTCTTGGATGAACCACTCATAGGATTCATTAGATGCATCTATTCTGATCTTGTGTTTCTTGTAAGCATTCTTGATTTCCCAATGAAGAGAGTGCTAACTTGTTTAACTTTTGTTGATTCTCACCAAATGATTCAATTGTGCTTCTTTTAGTGCCTTGCCATTTTAGCAAGTGTCTTGATGGAACATGAAGATGGGTTCACTTGAAATGCTAGCAATCTTATACACAAGCTTCTTATTTCATGCTTCCTAGCTAATGGCCTTGATGATTTACGAACTTGTCTATATTGTTATACATTAGTAATTTGTGAATCATCAATCTCATGCTCCATTCTTGTGCACCAATTAAGAGCCCGTGGTTCAAGGAGACTACGTAACCAAGCTAAGAAAAGGTTACTCCAACCATTGAGTTATCTTTTAGACTTGAAAAACCAAAGTGTACACGTGCCAATGAATCTATATACAACATTTTTCATCCAAGGGGTTAGTAGTTATATATAAGTTGATTAGTTAGTTATTATCTTCCTTCTATTGTCAAAATTCTTTTCTTAAAAGCAACTTGTTTTCTTTCTTCAAAATCTCTTCCCTTTTCTTTTTAAACAAAACCACTTTTTCTTTGTTTTCTTTAACTCGACACTTCATTCGCCGTTTTCATCTCGCATTTCTTGTTTTCTTTTTCTTAATTATCACAACTATCACTCCAACACCTTTCTTCTTTACTTTCTTTTTCTTTTATTCTTAAACAAAGAAGAACCATCGTTTTCTCAGAGACAGAACTAAGAAAACTGGACAAACACTTCCATCTCATCCCCTCCCTCCGGATACAACTCGTTATAGTTACTTTGCTACAAGGGTAGTTCGAGGAGTACATAAACCTTAAATACATCCCCAGGGCTTTAAATATAAACATCTCACCCAGCACAGTTTGCTCTGAACTCTCATCCTCTTTTCCAACTCAACAATTTTTGGCCTTAGTGCCGGGAAGGGTAACGGTTTTCTCTTGTTTTAGCACTAAACGATTTTTTTCTCTGTTGCAACTTATAGGTTTTGAAAATAAGATATCAAGATCAACAGAAACACATAAGTGGCCTTCGGCCTCTGCTTTTGAAAGCAGAAACCAAGTACCCTCAACTCTGCCACGAAATCACGTGTTTCCGTGACAGTCTTGAGTGAACTACTCACAATCTTTTTTACAGGATTACTGGCTTTGCAAAATTAGCTTTCTGTATGTATTAACTTTCTTGTATGCCATCACTAGGATACTGCTAATCTAACAGTTAAAAGCTTGTTGTAAATTTAAAAATTGGTGTAGACTCTTGCTTCTTATGATACGTGTCTTTACGATTCATTTGCTTTACTATTGAAGAGTGCTGGAGCAAGGACTTAAGCATTTCATATAGAATAGAATCAACTCTATGGCTGATTATCCGCTTTGAGTGAATCTTATTTGATATATTCTTTATACTTGCACAATCAATCTTAAGGGCAACACCAAAATAAACAAGATAAGGTGGGGATTTCATCACCCTTTCTTAGCCCAAAAATAACTTTCCAAGTACTACAATCCCAAGCGTAATTTTGAATTAATTGATAGACGTTGGCTCCTAAGGATATCTCGGACTCATTAAGAGATTGACCGAGGGTGGAACTTGTAAGAATCAAACACTTGTGAAATCAGTGCCTAAGGTTGAGGATTAAGAGACTAATCCTCAAAGATACCGTGATTTGACGTAATTAAGGCCCGTTGCTTACGTACAGATATCCTCCACCGTATTTTTTCCCTACCTTGTCGATTAAACAACCACCGTATTCTACGCCACCGGACCCGTCAATGGGCAGATGAAGTGCAGAAGGAGGCTCCTCTCGCGCATGGAGAGGACCTTGTCCTGCCATCGCCTACACATTATGTGTAGGAGGGAGGCTCATCAATAGCTTACCTACCGTTTTTAATGGCCGGTTCAGTTCATGTATATGAGCCACACACACAAATTATAATGTAGGTCACCTAGAGGGGGGTGAATAGGTGACTAGCTAATCTAATGAGAATAATGCGGAATTAAAAACTATTTAAACAAGCTAAAAACTATTATGCAAAACACACCAAGTATAACACAAGAGTGTAGCCGAATTTCCGGTGAAGGGCTTTTGACTATCTCCTCAAGACTCCTCTAGATTAAGAGTTGAGGTGCCACTATGGCTCTCTTGGTTGAATACAAGTGTGAGCAAATAATCCCATGCACATAACAATAGAGCACAAGATATATGAAGCATATAAAGATATAAGCAAAGTAAGCATGCAAGATATAAGCACAAGTGAGAGATAGAGAGAGATCAATTGCAAACACGGGAGATTTGTTTTGAGGTTCGAGCACCCTTGCTCTACGTCCCCGCCTTCAACGCTATGAAGGATTTTCACTAAAACCGATCCCATTGGATCACTTGGTGCGGCAACAACTACAACGAGTTCACACTAGAACTCCTTGGACTCACTAGTCCCTCTCTTGTTCCCGTAAGAACAACACACGCAAGCATACTAGCTAGCCAAGGCTGCACCTCTGCACCGAGCTCCCACAAGAACTCGAAACAACACGAACCCGCAAGTTTCCCTCCTCAAATACAAGATGAACACTTGGTGATCTCAACACTTTGATCACCTAAAAATACTCTCACAACAAAGATCCCTATAGGATTGATATAGCAATGGATAGCTCAAGATTGTGTGAGAAAACTAGGATAGATTATGTGGTGAAAAACTCAAGAAATCTCTTTTGAAAATCACTCTTGAAAACTTTCCTTTGATATGAAAATATTTGCTCTAAAATAAGTGGAGAAAACCTCTATAAGAGATGGGGAAAAACTAACTTTGAAACTCTCCAAAAATCTTATCTAAAATAGCCCAAAACAGCCCCAATATATAGGCCTCCAAAAACTAGCCGTTGGATCCAACTCAGTAAGAAATCCTGCTGTCGGTCGACTGGCCGGTTGACCTGCCAACGGTCGAATTTCTGACCGTTACAGCATGCTGATTGACCGCCCGGTCGACCGTGCCTGAGCTTAGACCTACCGATCGTCCGCCCGGTCGACCGAGGCAAGATCTAGATAGCAGAGCTCTCTGGCTGATCGACCGGGGCCACTAGCCAGTGGTCATGCACGTTTTGTGCACATCGATCGACCGCCTGGTCGACCAACTTCTGGCTCGGTCGACCGTCCGATCGACTGGCAGAAGGCCAGATTTGAAATATCTTGAGATCAAAACTTAGTCTTTTAGCTTCAATAGAATCCCATAAAAACATATAAAATCTAAAAAATGAGTTCTTTGAAATACTTTGAAGTAAAAATATGTGTGATCAAAATTCAACACATATTGCAAATATTTTGAACTATTTTTGTAATATAGAATTTTTGCCTTAAACAAAAATCTGTATTTTTCAAAAATAATCTACAAAGTGAAAAACGATTTTTCGAAAACTTCTCCAGATACAAAAATAAGATATTTTAAACACTTTTGAAGTTTAGTGTGTATGGATATGATTCATTACACATATAAGATGAAATATCTATGTTTTTGACAATAAACTCTAAAATAAGTTTTGATAATCCAAAACTCAAACTATTTTATGAAAACACATATAAATTTTTTTTGTGTGTGTATATAAACTTGAGCAATCCATAACTAATCTGTCCTTTATATTTTATCTAAAAATAAATCTTAACACTTACAAATACGACACAAGTCCTCTTGAAAATCTTCTCTTGAAAATCTTCTTCACCTTCTTGACTTGGTCCAAAATTTGATTGAGTTGGACTTGCACACAAAAATACAGAATTTCAGAACTTTAAGAAAAAAATTCGCAAGTTCTCAATTTTATCACTATAGCAAATGGCTATGCGGATCGTGATCCACAAGGAGGGACTAGCGATGGAATCTTTTTTAGCAAGCTCTCTTTTAGGTTACAAAGAATGGTAAAAGATTTTCTTTTAGTTCTTAAAAAGAAAAGGAAAATAAATTGCAATCAAGTTAGCAACTTTGATCTAATGAGTTGACTCCTTTTGAGTACTTGATGCGATCTTGATGCGCGAGCTCTTGAATCAACACGTGCTACCTTCAAAATTTGACTTTGAATCTTTTGTTGAAACTAAATGACTACTAAAATCATGATCAAATATCTGAAGCTAAATAACATAAGATCATTAGTACTATAACTACATGAGTTAATCATCATCAAAACTAGAGCGATGGGCCTTTGGGCCAACGATCTCACCCTTTTGGTGATGATAAAACTCATGGAGTTATATATGCATGGATTAAAATTAAGCTTCATAGAAGCTCCCCGTAACTCAAGCATAGCAATAAACATAAAGATATTTAATAATGTTCATAAATTAAACAAAAACATATATGCATAAACAAGGAGATAAACATGCATATACTCACCAAATTCTTCTCCCATTTTTGCATAAACAAGAATATAAACATGCATATATAAACTCTTAAAATTCTCTCTCCCTTTTTGTCAATTCATCAACAAAGGGCGAAAACAAATCAAATAATAAAAATATACATGCGATATACATTCATAAAGAGGAGAGACGTAAAGTTGCTACCCCTGTATACATGCATTACATGAAGAAGGGATGACAAGACCCTAACCCACATAAAGCATAATACACAATGCATAAGTGGAGATGTTAAGCTCCCCCTACACACTATATCATATAAAGAAGAGATGCCAAGCTCCTCAAAGTGAGATACACTCAACATTAATCATATATAGAGAAGATGTTAAGCTCCCCTTGCATATAGGTAATATATATCAACAAATTTTGAAATCACTTTAAAACAAAATTTGAAATTTCTTGACGTCAAAAAAAATAAATTTTGATACCAATGAAATCAAATTGTAGTTGACAAAACAAAAGTTGGTACTACTTGTAAATAAGTAAAATTTTAAGATACCAATAGTAGATTTTTGATACCAATTGAAAGGTAAAATATGAATTATATTTTGATACCAATTCAAAGTCAACTAAAATTCCAATTAAAAATAATGCATATGCTTATTAAGCAATTAAATTTAAGTCAAGCTTAGCATAAACATAATTTATACTTTTAAGAAATATGTGATATTTTAGAAGTAAGTACAATCAAAATCATATATATGTATGTATGAAAAATGAAAATACCAATTTTAATTGATACTATTTGAAACTTGAAGCATACATATATGGAAAGACATATGAGTATACAAAGATAAAATATCATGAAGATTATGTGTACAACTCATAATTATCCATCCTATTCATGCACATGTTTAAAAGATTTTCAATTTAGAGTATACAAGGTATGGTCACCCAACCATCCGCCCTTAAAGGGTAGAAGTTTTCAAAAATAAGATTTAAAAATAGTTGTAGATTGAAAACACTACCAATGAAGAATAAATAACTAGTTTAAAATAATTTTTGAAAAACTAGTTAAAGATCCTTCAAACATGAAAACAAATCATATATCTCATGAATCATTGTTAAGTACAAAAAAAAGTCACTCAAGATCTATAAGGCTCAAAAATGTACTCATAAAATAAGTATATGAGTAAATGAAAATAATGTGAGTGCATAAGAATCATGTGAATAGCATATTCATGAAATAATCAATAAAGCTCAAAATACCAAAGCATCATAAAATTTATTTTTCATTAAAAATAAATTTCAAGATATATGTATGTTCTATCAAATTAAAATTATACATACATATCCCAAACACAAATGAGTCCATAATAGAATTAGCATGAAGGCAAGTGACTCAAGGGCATACATGCATATTTATTAGTTTTAGACAAAAATAACATATACATGAAGCAAAATATGTATGAAAATAGGGAAAACAAGTATAAATGAAAGAATCATCAAAACTAAGTTATGCATGTACATGTTGAAAGCACACCTAGAGGGGGGTGAATAGGTGTACGTGCTAATCTAGTGAACTAAATGCGCTAAATGCGGAAGATAATGCAAATTTTGCAACACACTTAATACAACTCACAAGTGTAGCCGAATTTCCCGTGAAGGGCTCTGGACTAACTCCTCTTGATTCCTCTTGAATGGGTTGAGGTGCTATGTGAAGCTCTTGTGGTTAAGTATAAGTGAGGCACACACACAAGCATATAATAGATATGGCAATATGAATCAATGCAAGGCAACACAAGCAATATGAATAATATGAATGAAGTGAAAGATGCTATGCACAACACAAATAGAGAGACAATGGATCAAACGCTAACAACAAGATATGTTTCGAGGTTCGAGCCCCAATCTCTACATCCCCGCCTACACCACCGTGTAGGATTTCCAATCCACTATCTCCCACCGAGGGAACCTCTACCGAAGAGGATTTGTTACAACTCTAGGAGTACCAAACTCCTCTCTCAAAACAACCACCTCACAACCGAGGGGTAGGCCCGTAGCCAAACAACCACAACACCTCTACCGAAGAGGGTTTACAATCAAACTCCACCTCAAAATAGAGGGAGCAAACCAATCACCCGATCACCTCTACCAAAGTGGGATACACAAAGAACAAGGGTGTTTACAACTAGTGGTTTCTTTATACCACAAACAATCTCTCTTCTTTTCTCTTTTCCATAAAACAAGATCCTAATAGATTAGGATAGAAGATAAGCTCAAGTGTGGAAACTAGGTGTTTGGAAAACAAGCAACAAAGAAAAACTACTTGGAAAAACTCTTATAAATGATAGAAAATGAAATCCAAGACAAATCTCCCAAAATACTCTTTTCTTTGTTTTTTTTCAAAAACCTAAAACAAATAAGATTGGAAGTTTAAAGCCCAAAAACTCTTTTGAAAAACTTGTTTTAAACTCAAGGAAACTTGGGATTTTCTCTTCTAAAAACCTTGGCCAAAATCCCAAAGAATTGGGGTTTATATAGGCCCATCAGAAAACTAGCCGTTAGGCTGATGTGGCAGCCTGACAGGCTAACGATCGACTGGCCCGGGTCGACCGCCAACTGTCAGAAATGTGACCGTTGGGCAAACACGGTCGACCGGCACGGTCGACCCAAACAAACAGAGAGCACTGCTCTCAGACCCAGTCGATCGCCCGGGTCGACCGTCCCAGAGCTGCCAAACGTGCACAGATTTGTGCACGTCGGTCGAGCGGCCCGATCGACCGACTTCACCACAAGTCAACTAAGTCAGTTTGACTAGTCGACTGATTGAAGCCTAGAACAGAAATCTGGGTCAGAAAAATAGTCTAAAATATTTTTCTAAAAATATTTTAAGTCTTGTAAAAATACCCAAAAATAGTTTTATCATTTTGTATTGAAACACAAACTTGTGATAAAAATTTCAAGACATATATCTATCATATCAATTCATTTTTGAGTCTTGCAAATTTTATCAAAAACAAAACTTGTATTTTATCAAACTTGGATTTTCCAACACATGAATAGGAAGGTCAAAATAAGTTTGTCTAGGAAATTAAAAGCATGTATGTATATCTAGAACATATCTAATATACATAAAAAACTATTTAAACTTGTTTTGATCAAACTATTCATGAAAACCAATCCAAAACATGAAAATGTGTGTGTGTGTGCGCACTTGAGCATATCAACTATTCTTATCTTTACAAATGGATCTAAAACACACTAAACTATAGATACCTAAGTCTTCTTGACGATCTTCATCTTCAAGGCGACTCGATCCAAACTCCGTGATCCATGAGCTAGGCAAGGTATGATCTTGATGCTTTGGCCCTGGAATCACCATGAAAAGCTTCTAAACTCCTTGTTGAAGCTAATCACCAACTAATATCTTGGTTAATGATCTGAAACTTAAACAACACAAGATTATTAGTAAACATAACTACATGAGTTAATCATCATCAAAACTGGGGTGGAAGGCCTTTGGCCAACAATCTCCCCCTTTTTGATGATGACAAAACTCATGGAGTTATATATGCATGGATTAAAGTTAAGCTTCAAAGAAGCTCCCCCTTAACTCATGCATAAACAAATAAACAAAAGATATGCAATGAATGTACATAAACATGTATGCATCAACATGCATAAAACACATAAACATGTTCTAGAAGCTCTAGATACAATTAAATTACTAAAACATTAACAAAAACACTAGATGCTCTAGATACCAATAAAACTTAATATATGCAAAAACATAAGTATGCATATAAAACACTAAAACACAAATTATTCTCCCCCTTTTTGTCAATCATCAACAAAGGGGTAAACAATCAAAACAATAAAATGAGGGGTAAAATCTTCTCCCCCTTTTGTCAATCAAAACAATAAAACAATGTTCTCCCCCTTTTTGTCTAAAAACAAAAACAAGGTCAATAAGGGGGGACCATAAAAACATGATATCAATTGAAAATATGTCAATGAAGCATCTTGATACCAATTGAAAAATAAACAAAGATCAATAAATGTTATATGCTATATACATTCATGAAGAGGAAGACGCTAAGTTAGCTTCCCTACACATATGCATTACATGAAGGAGGGATGTTAAGCCCTAATTCACATAACACACATTATGTAATGCATAAGAGGAGATGTGAAGCTCCCCCTACACACGTGTACCACATAAAGAAGAGATGTTAAGCTCCTCAATACAAGATGCACTCAACATGAATCTATATGTAGAAGAGATGTTAAGCTCTCCTTGCATATAATCAATACAAATCAAAACTTTTGTATTTTACTTTAAACAAATTTTTAGATACCAATTTAAAACACAAGACATCTTGATATCAAAAGATAGTATTTTTCTTTTTAAGCCATATAAACAATTGAAATGACTATTTTCTATCATAAAGCAAGGGAGTGAAAAACTAAATACCAATTGAAATATGAAAATCGAATTTTCTCCCCCTTTATGAAATACCGACAAAAACTATGCGTAGGCTTGTAAAAGATACCAATTGAAAACTAAATCAATTGAAATAAAGTTGAAGCTCAAGCTCTAGCATAAACAAATTTGTGCTTCAAGATATAGAAATATAATAGCACAAATAAAACAAGTATATGTGTATGAAAATTAGATACCAATAGAAATTGATACCATTGAAAGTATACATACACAAACACATATGAGTATACAAAAGAATCAAGATTGATACCAATTGAAAGAGTTCAATGATACCAATTGACATAACAATAAAAGCATGGTATAACTCATATAACTACCTCCCATCTCATGCACAAGTTAAAATGATTTTCAATATAAACATACAAGGCATGGACTCCCATCCAACCTCCCGTTAAAGGTAGGGGTTTTCAAAATAGATTTGAAAAATAAGCTTTGTTTGAAAAGCTCTACCAAAATGAAGAACACCGTAACTAGTTAAATGAAAAATCTTTTAAACTAGTACGAAATCCTTCAAACAAGGAATATAACAAAATAGTTTTTCATAAAACATGAAATCCACAAGATAATCAACACTCTAATTCAATTAGGCATAAATATGACTCATGAAAACAAAACATGAGTAAATATAGAAAGTGAGTGTACAATAAAGTGTGAATATCATAATCATGAAAATTTTTCATTAAGCTGAAATATTCCTTAAACATGAAAACATAAAAATCATCTAAACTATTTAAACTTCAAAGCATATGTATGTCTAATACAAATTAAAGTATACATACATATCCAAACACAACGAGTCCACAAAGATATATGCATGAAGGCACGTGGCTCAAAAAAAGGATAAACATGTATATCTAATAGTTTGGACAAGATAGACATATACATGAAGTTAAACAATTAACACAAAATCAAGAAAAACTAAAAAACAAATTCCATTTCAAGGTATATGTATGAATTGTCAACACAATAAGTATACATACATATCCCTAAACACAATTGAGTCCATATATAGATTTGCATGAAAGGCAAATGACTCAAGGGGTATACATGTATATCTTAAAGTTTGGCAATACAAACATATACATGAAGTGAATAAAACAAATCCAAAAATAGGAATACAAGTTTAAAATGCATGAATCATCAAAACTAAACTATACTAGCACATCTAGTGGGTTCAAATAAGCATTCAAGCTCAAACATATATAGATTTATTTGTGGCCCACTATATGCACAAGTATATAACTAGTCTTAATGAAAACTAACATCTAAACATGTAATCAAGACATGAAGCGTAAAAACAAATATAAAATCATCATGATAAACAAAAAAAATATGATTATTATGAATATCCACATGTTATTAGATTTATGATGTACATGATAGCTAATCAAATTCGAGAACACAAAATAATAATCGACATTAAACATGGGTGCCTCAAATACTATGCATGTATATCAAGAGTCTAATTAACATGGCATTTTCATACTAATCACTAAACAATGAAACATGCTATAAACAATGAATATTAAAAGCATGAAAACAATAAATAGGAGTTGGGAATTGTTACCAAAACCTAGAAGGCAACTTTCCTTGTCTCCAAAACATGGTGGTCCTCCCCTCCAAACTTCCCTTGAAAGTGATGCATCCAATTGATTTCCTTTAAGTACGGAACGCATCCACTCCAAGGTACGGCAACTCTCACGTCATGTGAGATCCCACACCTACATTAAACAAAGGAGGGGTGGTCTTTGTACCCATATCTTATTGGGTCCATGGGGGTTAGTACCTTCTCTAACCCAAACAAACTTCTTTGCTAAATTTGAAGTATGTAATCTATCAAAGCAAAATTTAGTAAGGTGGCCCTTACGTCCACAATGTGTACAAGTGTACACATGAGCATACATAGTGTGATGGTGTCCGTGAGGAGCATGTGTATGCCGTGGAGGGTGTGCATGAATAATAGATGGAACTTGTTTCTTTCGAAACAAAGATTCCAAGCGTGTATGGCCCATAACACATTTGTTCAAAGTGGAGCCTAAACAATCAACACTCTTCTTAAGTAAAGATATATCATTGTTAATCAAAGAAGAAGTGTGGCATGCAATAGGTGAAATGTGTGATACTACCCTAGCATGGCAAAGCTGAGCATCAATCTATTTTGCAAAACATCATTTTTCTTTAAACAAACATTTAAATCATTTGAAATAGAAATAATTTTGTTTTTCAAAGCAATATTCTCTTTTAAAACACAATCAACTTTTGAAGACAAATTTTCATTTTTCTTCAAAATAACATGGCAATCATTTTTAGATTTTAAAAACTCATTTTCTTTTAAAACAAGGTCTAGTTGAGATCTCAATGAATTCCTTTCATTATAGACCTCAACCTTCTCTTGCAAAACATTGTTAAGTCTAGAATGCAAACTTTTATTTTCTTTTTCAATTCCTAGACTTTTCTTTTTCAACAAATTATACTTTTCAATTAATTTTTCACAAACAATAGAAAGTTCTTCATTCAAAGCATGGGGATCAACATAATAATTTGAAGAACTAGCACAATCATCATTATCAAAGTGGGGTTCCGAATGTACCTCAAGGGAGTCATTCCCTTGGATCATTAAGCATTGAGACTCGGATTCTCCACTAGATTCCTTTTCTTGTTGGATAGGCGTTTGAAGCTTGGAGGTGGTGGTTGTTGTCAACAAATTCCACACTGCAAAGGCGGAATCAATGTTAGAAACACGTATAAGATAATCTTTAGATAAAGTGCTTCTAATGGCCTCTAGGGCTTGTGCATTGGCCCCTATATGATTGCTATCACTAAGGAAGGATTCCTTGGTAATGGCAAGGTAAACTTTATGACCTAGGGTTTGTAAATAAACAGTCATTCTAATCTTCCAAACAACAATGTTGGAAGGGTCAAAACTAGGTGGGGTCATGAAGGCCATGGTAAACTATATGAGTGCAAACAAGCAAATGCAAATGTAGATTAGCAAACAAATGGATCTTACTCCTAGGATGTTAAGCCTAAGTATCAGGAGCACTAGCTCTGATACCAATTGAAAGCACACCTAGAGGGGGTGAATAGGTGTACGTGCTAATCTAGTGAACTAAATGCGGAAGCTAATGCAAATTTTGCAACACACTTAATACAACTCACAAGTGTAGCCGAATTTCCCGTGAAGGGCTCTGGACTAACTCCTCTTGATTCCCCTTGAATGGGTTGAGGTGCTATGTGAAGCTCTTGTGATTAAGTATAAGTGAGGCACACACACAAGCATATAATAGATATGGCAATATGAATCAATACAAGGCAACACAAGCAATATGAATAATATGAATGAAGTGAAAGATGCTATGCACAACACAAATAGAGAGAGGGATAGAGAGACAATGGATCAAACGCTAACAACAAGATATGTTTCGAGGTTCGAGCCCTAGCTCTACATCCACGCCTACACCACCGTGTAGGATTTCCAATCCACTATCTCCCACCGAGGGAACCTCTACCGAAGAGGATTTGTTACAACTCTAGGAGTACCAAACTCCTCTCTCAAAACAACCACCTCACAACCGAGGGGTAGGCCCGTAGCCAAACAACCACAACACCTCTACCGAAGAGGGTTTACAATCAAACTCCACCTCACAATAGAGGGAGCAAACCAATCACCCGATCACCTCTACCAAAGAGGGATACACAAAGAACAAGGGTGTTTACAACTAGTGGTTTCTTTCAACCACAAACAATCTCTCTTCTTTTCTCTTTTCCAGAAAACAAGATCCTAATAGATTAGGATAGAAGATAAGCTCAAGTGTGAAAACTAGGTGTTTGGAAAACAAGCAACAAAGAAAAACTACTTGGGAAAACTCTTGTAAATGATAGAAAATGAAATCCAAGACAAATCTTCCAAAATACTTTTTTCTTTGATTTTTCCAAAAACCTAAAACAAATAAGATTGGAAGTTTAAAGCCCAAAACTCTTTTGAAAAACTTGTTTTAAACTCAGGGAAACTGGGGATTTTTCTCTTCTAAAAACCTTGGCCAAAATCCCAAAGAATTGGGGTTTATATAGGCCCATCAGAAAACTAGCCGTTAGGCTGATGTGGCAGCCTGACAGGCTAACGGTCGACCGGCCCGGTCGACCGCCAACGGTCAGAAATGTGACCGTAGGGCAAACACGGTCGACCGGCACGGTCGACCCAAACAAAACAGAGAGCACTGCTCTCAGACCCGGTCGACCGCTCGGGTCGACCGTCCCAGAGCTGCCAAACGTGCACAGATCTGTGCACGTCGGTCGACCGGCCCGGTCGACCGACTTCACCCCAAGTCGACTAGGTCAGTTTGACTAGTCGACTGGTTGAAGCCTGGAACAGAAATCTGGGTCAGAAAAACAGTGTAAAATATTTTTCTAAAAATCTTTTAAGTCTTGTAAAAATACCCAAAAAATAGTTTTATCATTTTGTATTGAAACACAAACTTGTGATAAAAATTTTAAGATATATATCAATCATATCAATTCATTTTTGAGTCTTGCAAATTTTATCAAAAACAAAACTTGTATTTTATCAAACTTGGATTTTCCAACACATGAATAGGAAGGTCAAAATAAGTTTGTCTAGGAAATTAAAAGCATGTATGTATATCTAGAACATATCTAATATACATAAAAACTATTTAAACTTGTTTTTGTTCAAACTATTCATGAAAACCAAATCCAAAACATGAAAACGTGTGTGTGTGCACTTGAGCATATCAACTATTCTTATCTTTACAAATGGATCTAAAACACACTAAATTATGGATACCTAAGTCTTCTTGACGATCTTCATCTTCAAGGCGACTCGATCCAAACTCCGTGATCCATGAGCTAGGCAAGGTATGATCTTGATGCTTTGGCCCTGGAATCACCATGAAAAGCTTCTAAACTCCTTGTTGAAGCTAATCACCAACTAATATCTTAGTTAATGATCTGAAACTTAAACAACACAAGATTATTAGTAAACATAACTACATGAGTTAATCATCATCAAAACTAGGTGGAAGGCCTTTGGGCCAACACATGTAATGAGTACAAATGAGTAATGAAGTACAAACATATAAGAATCAAATATTATTCACTACTTATATAAGTATTGACACAAGGTTTAATAAAACTACATCTAAACAGGTATTCACCACATGAAGTACAAAATATGATCATAAAATCAAAACAACCTAAAAAAATAGATATGAAAGCATGTAAATAAAAAATGGGAGTTAGAGAGAGTCACTAAAACTGATAGGGCTCATCTCTAGATCTCCAAACCAGTTGGTCTTCCCACCAACTTCCTTGATAGCGATACATCAATAGGATATGTCCATCTAACTCCATATGCATCCACCACCAAGTCACTATACCTCTCACATCATATGAGAGCCCACACCTACATCAAACACAAGAGGTGAGGATTTTGGTACCCATTTCTTTTTGGGTCCATGGGTTAGCATCACAAGGAACCTAAACATTTTTATTTGCAAAATTTATATGATCTAAACTGTCAAAGAAAAATCTTGCAAGATGGCCTTTGCGGCCACAATGTGTATATTTGTACACTCTGGCATGCATATGAGAATGAGTGTGATCATTATATGCATAGTGTGCATATGCATGCCGTGGGTTATGTGCATGAACATGTGGAGCTTATTTCTTTTAAAACAGGTTTCCAATTTAGAATGGTTAAATGCACAATTACTCAAAGTTAAGCTCAAACAATCAATTCTATTTTTTCAAAACATGAATCTCATTTTTATTAATAGTAGCATGAAGAGCATGGCAAGAATGAGAATCAACAATCTTTTTCTTTTTAGAAATATTTTCTTTTTCTTTTGAAACATTTTTCTTTTCAAATAGTTGTTTTCTTCCAAAGCAATTTCTTTTTCTTTTTCTACCAAAATAATTTTATTTTTCAAAGAATTATTTCCTTCACAATATCATTTAATTTAGAAGATAAGGAAATATTCTCCTTTTTAAAATTTCATTTTCTTTTTAAAGCATTCAAATTTATTTTTCAATCTTTTATTATCCTTTTTAAGCATATCATATTTTTTAAGAATTTGTTGACAAAATAAAGTAAGTTCATCATATGACATGTCAACATCCTCATCAAGCTCGGATTCAAAATTTACCTCAAGGGGGTTATCCTCTTGGACCATGTAGCATATATTGGAAGCGTCACTTCCAACATTCGAATCACTCCCCGCATAGTATTGTTTTTGTTCACCAAGAGAGATAAGAGTGTTACAAACTACAAAAACTGAATCAAAATTAGCAACCTGAGATAAATATTCATCATTTAGGGTAGATCTTAAAGTATGAAGGGCTTTTGCATTAGCCTAAAAGTTTTTTCCATTTAAACAATATGAATCTTTAACAGTGGCAAAATAAACATGAATGCTTAAGGCTTTGAGGTACATTGATATCTTAACCTTCCAAATTTGGTTGTTAAGAATATCAAACATGGGAGGTGTCATGAAATCTATGTGTGTGTGTGTGTACAAATATTGTGATTAGCTAAAATGAGGATCTTTAACTCAAGATTGTTAGACCCAACTCAAGAGCACCAAGCTCTGATACCACTTGTAGGTCACCTAAAGGGGGGTGAATAGGTGACTAGCTAATCTAATGATGAATAATGCAGAATTAAAAATTATTTAAGTAAACTAAAACTATTATACAAAACACACCAAGTATAACACAAGAGTGTAGCCGAATTCCCGATGAAGGGCTCTAGACTATCTCCTCAAGATTCCTCTAGATTAAGAGTTGAGGTGCCACTATGGCTCTCTTAGTTGAAAACAAGTGTGAGCAAACAATCCCAAGCATATAACAGTAGAGCACAAGATATATTAAGCATATAAAAATATAAGCAAAGTAAGCATGCAAGATATAAACACAAGTGAGAGATAGAGAGAGCAATCACAAAACGGAAGATTTGTTTTGATGTTCAAGCACCCTTACTCTACGTCTCCGCCCTCAACACTATGAAGGATTTCTACTAAAACCGATCCCACTGGATCACTCGGTACCGCAACACCTACAACGAGTTTATACTAGAACTCCTTGGACCACTAGTCCCTATCTTGTTCCCGCAAGAACAACACATACAAGCACACTAGCTTGCCGAGGCTGCACCTCTACACCGAGCTCCCACAAGAACTCGAAACAATACGAACCCGCATGTTCGCCTTCTCAAAGACAAGATGAACACTTTGGTGATCTCAACACTTTGATCACCTAAAAGCACTCTCACAACAAAGATCCCTATAGGTTTGATATAGCAATGGATAGCTCAAGATTGTGTGAGAAAAACTAGGATAGATTTTGAGGTGAAAAACTCAAGAAATCTTTTTTGAAAATCACTCATGAAAACTCTCTTTTTGATATGGAAGTTGAAAAACACCTAGAGGTGGGGGTGAATAGGTGTTATTGCTAATCTAACAATCTTTTTCAAACTAAGAAGGATAAATGATGCAACAATCTCTCAAAACAAGACTAAGAGCCGAATACCCCGTGAGAGGTTCTGAACTCCTTCCTCCCAATTCCCCTTAAATGGGTTAGAGGTGCGCAATGCAACCTTGTTGTATGAGAATTGATCGAACAAAGGATGAATAATATGCAATGATGAGATGCACACAAGATATCAAAAGTATTACAAGCTTGAAGTAATAGCACATGGAAAGAAACAAGATCACAAGCAAGTAATTAAAAGCAATAGAGTGCAATAGAAATTAAAAGCAAAAGGAGAGCAAGAGCAAAAGACAATCGCAAACACAAGTATTTGTTTCGAGGTTCGAGCCACCGCTCTACTCCCTGCCTTCACCTCCGTGAAGGGTTTCCACTATCCACCGAGGACGGTTACAACGGTCTACCGAAGACCCGAGTACCGAGCTCCACCAAGTACAATAACCTCTACCGAAGAGGTGTCTCCACAAGAACAAGAAGATCACAAGAACAAGAGTGATCACAACAAGATCACCAAACTCTTTTACAATATTCTCACTCTTTTTACAACTTCACTATAGAATGAGTAAGGGATTTTTGGCTCTATGAAGTGTAGTGAGAAAAACTCAGTTGTAGAGATGATTTTTACAAGGGAACACAACTGAAAACTAGCTCAAGAAAGAGTTAGAAATGGAGAGCTTAAACACTTTTCTTTTCTCTTTGAAAACTTTGAAAACTTGAGGATTTTTCTTGGTGTTTTGCAAGAGAGTCTTCTCCTCTATTTATAGGGAGAGAAATAGGTTTAAAACAATTTATTTAGAGTTTATTTGCTCTGAAAAAGTTCTCCAAAACCTCAGAAAAAGGTCTGCAAAACAGATCAAAAAACAGATTTCAGAATTGCACAAAAGAGGAAAGAGCCGTTGGCTTTTGCAGGCTTGGCGGTCGATCGGTCTGGTCGACCGCCATCTCAGCTGGCAAAGAGCCGTTGGCTCGGGTCTTCTGGCGGTCGACCGGGGCGGTCGACCCAGAAAACCCGAGAGCAACTGCTCACAGTCGGTCGACCGGGGCGGTCGACCGACAGACGTGCACAAATGTGCACGTCCTGGCACTGGCTCCAGTCGACCGGGCCGGTCGGCTGGTCAGCCTGAAACAGGAAAAAAACAGTATTTTTTTTTGACATAGAAAACTTTGTAAAATAGTTTTGGGTTTGAACAAACTTAAGTAACATGCTAGTAGGAGTATATAAACATGATCTAAACATGATATTTATTTTGTAAAACTTAGGGTCATGTAATATCTACTAAGACATGAAACCAAATTTAAAACATGAAAACTTAAATACAAGACTCTCATTTTAACAAAACCAAATTGTGTATGTGTATCCTAGAGCCAATATCCAACACTCAAACTTTAACATTCTATTCTTACAATGATTCTAAAGACTTCAAGTTCTTCAAGAGGGCTTTCACCATATGATCTTCAAAACTTGATTCTTGAGCCCAAATTGAGTTGACTTGAGTCCAAAACACCTTCCTTTAGGGAAGAATCCTTCTAGTTGAGTTAGAATTCTGAAACACACTTAACCAATAAACAATATTAGTACAAATAACTAATATGTTTTGTAATCATCAAAACACATTAAAAACGGGTGATTGTAACCTTGGGCCAACAATCTCCCCTTTTTGATGATGACAAAACATATAGGTTATTTAAACAAAAATGGAATGGAAGAAGAGCTTGGAAAGCTCCCCCTCAAATAATGCTATGAATCAATAATGCTATAAAAAGCTAAATACATAAGGCATTGAAAACACATAGTTTTGTTAAAAACTCAAAATACACAACAAAACACAATAAACACAAAACTCTTTTTCTTTTTCTCCCCCTTTTTGTCATACATCAAAAAGGGTTAAACAAAGCAAACAAAACATTAGAAAATTTATTTTTAAGAATCCATAATGCAAACATCAACTCACCACAAATAAAGGAAAATCTAGCATAATCCAATGGTTTAGTAAAAATATCGGCAAGTTGAAAATCGGTAGAAACATAATCAATATCAATATCACCTTTCTCATAATGATCTCTAAGAAAGTGATACCTAATGTCAATGTGTTTTGGTTTTACTATGTTGATTTGCATTCTTTGTCATGTGAATTGTACTAGTATTATCACAAAATATTTTAACATGATCAAAGTGTAAATCATAGTCGAGGAGAGTATGTTTCATCCAAAGAACATGTGCACAACAAGCTCCGGCCGCAACATACTCCGCCTCGGCGGTTGAAAGGGCTACCGAATTTTGCTTTTTGGAAGACCAAGATACAAGACAATTACCTAAGAATTGACATGTTCCACTTGTGCTCTTCCTATCTACCCTACAACCCGCATAGTCGGCATCCGAAAAACTCTTCATATCAAATAGTCCGGTTTTCGGATACCACAAACCCATTTCAATAGTGCCCTTAAGGTATTTAATAATGCGTTTTACCGCTACTAAATGAGACTCCTTAGGACATGATTGAAAACGAGCACAAAGACAAACGGAAAACATGATGTCCGGCCTACTAGCCGTCAAATACAATAAACTACCTATAATGCTACGATAAACTTTAATGTCTACACTTTTACCTTGTTCATCCTTATCAAGCTTGGTAGTTGTTGCCATGGGAGTTTTGCTCACTTTGGTGCCTTCAAGTCCGAATCTCTTGATGAGTTCCTCTGTGTACTTGGCTTGATTGATGAAGATCCCATCCTTCCTTTGCTTGATTTGGAGTCCAAGGAAATATTGAGCTCCCCCATCATAGACATTTCAAATTCATCCTTCATGCATGATTCAAAAGATTGGCAAAGAGATTCATTAGTAGAACCAAAAATAATGTCATCAACATAAATTTGCACAATAAGAATGTCATTTTCTACATGTTTTGTAAACAAAGTGGTGTCAATTTTACCTTTCTTAAAACCATTTGAAATCAAAATGAAGAAAGTCTTTCATACCATGCCCTAGGGGCTTGTTTTAAACCATAAAGAGCTTTATCTAATTTAAACACAAAATCCGGATGTGTAGGATCAACAAACCCGGGGTTTGTTCAACATACACCTCCTCTTCAATAAAACCATTTAGAAAAGCACTTTTAACATCCATTTGAAACAATTTAAAATCTTTATATGAGGCAAATGCTAGTGTCATCCGTATGGCTTCAAGCCGTGCTACGGGTGCAAAGGTTTCTTCAAAATCGATTCCTTCGATTTGAGTGTAACCTTGGGCAACTAACCTAGCTTTATTCCTAACAACGTTACCCGATTCATCCAACTTGTTCTTAAAGATCCACTTAGTACCAATTGTTGGTCTATCGTGGGGCCTAGGAACAAGGTGCCAAACTTGGTTGCGCTCAAATTGATTGAGTTCCTCTTGCATGGCTAGCAACCAATATGAATCGGCCTCGGCTTCGAGGACGTTCTTGGGTTCAACATGAGAAATAAATGCATAATGTCCACAAAAATCATGAAGTTTAGAGTGAGTGGTTACCCCTTTTGATACTTCACCTATGACGAGGTCCTTGGGATGATGAGGATTGTATCTCCAATCCTTTGGAAGTTGTTGAGTGGCTCCACTTCAATTGATTGAATTTCATGTCCTTGAGCCTCTTCTACTTTAGCTTCACTTCCTTCATCATCCTTTGGCTTGTCTCCCATAGTAGGTGTATCCTCCAAGGTCACTTTCTCCAAGCCTTCATCCAAAGCATCTATTTCTACAACATTCTTAACAAA
Source organism: Agave tequilana (assembly GCA_038442645.1). Taxonomy (NCBI): domain Eukaryota; kingdom Viridiplantae; phylum Streptophyta; class Magnoliopsida; order Asparagales; family Asparagaceae; genus Agave; species Agave tequilana. Next base: position 159,429 of record JAVJIF010010698.1, read on the forward strand.
CAAGTTAGATTCTTCAAACTTAACATGTATAGATCCCTCAATAGTCAAAGATGATTTATTGAAGATTCTATAAGCTTTACTAGTATTAGAATAACCCACAAAAATTGCCTCATAAGCTTTAGCATCAAATTTTCCTAAATTATCTTTTGTATTTAAAACAAAACATTTGCATCCAAAAACCTTGAAATATGAAACATTTGGTTTTCTAGAAAAGTACATTTCAAAAGAAGTCTTTGAAGTATTTTTACACAAGAAAACACGATTTGATATATAGCATGATGTATTTACGGCCTCGGCCCACAAATAATGTGGTAGACCATATTCACTTAGCATTGTCCTAGCCATCTCTTGTAAAGTTCGATTTTTTCGTTCAACTACTCCATTTTGTTGTGGAGTTCTAGGACAAGAAAGTTCATGCTTAATTCCATGTTCTTCACAAAAAGTGGTAAAGGGTAGATTAATGAACTCACCTCCTCTATCACTTCTTATTCTTAAAATCGAAACATCTTTTTCTTTTTCACTCTTTTCTTAAAGGTTTGGAATATGAGAAAGCTTGATTTTTGTGTTCAAGAAAGAAAACCCAAGTAAATCGTGAAAAGTCATTAACCAAAACAAATGCAAATCTATTCCCACTTAAACTTTGGTTTGTGTAGGGCCAAATAGATCCATATGGATTAACTCCAAAGGACGTGATGTCATGATATCCTTAATTGACTTGAAAGAAGACTTAGTTTGTTTCCCAAATTGACATGCGTCATAAACTCGGTCCTTTTCAAAACTCAAACAAGGAATACCTTTCACCATTTCCTTTGTGTTTAACCTAGATATATGGTCAAATGAAATATGGCCTAATCTTCTATGCCACAACCAAGAGTCGTCATCGAGGGCTTTTAAACAAGTAATATTACAAGACATATTAGACATATCTATCATATAAACATTACTTTCACGAAAACCGGAAAACACACAAGTATTAGAAATTCTATCAATTACTTTACAAGCTATATTATCAAAAACTACATCAAAACCTTTATCACAAAGTTGACTAACATTCAAGAGGTTATGCTTGAGGCCATCAACTAAAACAACATTCTCAATTAAAGGGGATGTGCCGAGTTTTACATTACCAATACCGATGATTTTACCCTTGGCATCATCTCCGAAGGTGACGGTGCCACCTTCATGGTATCTTGATAGGGTTGTAAAGTTGTTGATGTCACAAATCATGTGCCTTGAGCAACCACTATCAAGATACCACAATCCTCTACGTCGTTGGGCTTTGGAAGGTACCTATATCATTTAACAAAATTGTTGACTTTGGTACCCAAACTTTCTTGGGTCCTTGAAAGTTAGTGTTGCGAACCCAAACATTATGATGAGAAGCACTTAGTCTATCATAGCAAAAATTAGCTAAGTGCCCTTTCCGCCCACAATGTGAACATGAGAACACTCTTCCATACATAAATGCATGATGTGTGTGTGAAGTGTGAGCATGTCTTGGGGGTTTACCACGATGTAAAGGTTGTGTGGTATGAACATGAGCATGAGCATGGTAAACATTTTTCTTAGGGCTTATTTCTTAGAAAACATAGCCTCAATCTTCTTCTTATCAAACTCACAATTTTTAAAACAATTCCTAATGAGTCGATTCTTTCTTTAAGCAAAGTAATCTCATTAGAATCAATTTGTGGGGACTTGCCTTTACAAGAAATCTTATACTTGTCAAAATCTTTTTGGGTGGAAACAAGAGTGGAAAGTAATTCATCTTTTTCTTTAGAAATAGTAAAGACTTGATGATTAAGAGATTCATTTTCCTTTTCATTTTTAGATACTTTTTCTTAGAGAGTCATAATTATGTGAAAGTTCTACAAATGCTTCTCCTAATTCATCCATAGAAAGTTCATCTTTAAGAGAAGTGGAAGGGGTTACCTTGCTTGTGCTTTCATTGGCCATGAAGCACATGTTGGTGGTATCAATCTCCTCCTCGGATTCGCTCTCGGAATCCCATGTAGCCTTCATTGCTTTCTTCTTGTAGGGCTTCTTTGAGGTGGAAGGCTTTACTTTATCTGGGCACTCCGCAACAATGTGTCCCGGTCTTTGGCAATTAAAGCAAATGATCTTTCTTTCTTCTTTACCTCCTTGCCATTTCTTCCTTCCTTGAAATTTAGCCTTGTTGTACATCCTCCGGACGTTCTTCACAAGAAGTGAGAGCTCTTCGTCATCTTCTTCTTCATCGTCTTCGTCGGAGTGTGTGGATTGACTTTTGAAGGCTATAGTCTTTTTCTTGGAAGGACCCATGTCCTCCCTTGCTTTTTCTCTCCATCTCATGGGTTTTGAGGTTCCCAATGAGACCAATTAGCTCCATCTCCTCCTTGTCATTGAGTTCCTTCAAGTTGTTGCTTTTACTTCCCATGAAGGAGGAAGAGCCCGGATGATCTTTCTAACTCTTTGATCGTTGTCGATAGCATCACCTAGAGAAGAAAGTCCATTAGTGATCTTTGTAAATCTTGTAACCATATCATCTATGGTTTCATTTTCTTGCATGCAAAAATTCTCATATTGGGACCGAAGAAGGTCAATCTTAGCCCTCTTCACTTGTGAAGTCCCCTCATGTGTAACTAGCAAATGTGTCCAAATTTCATATGCGGACTTGCAATGAATAACTCTAGCTATATTATCATCATTAAGGGCTTGAAGAAGTGCATAGTGAGCCCTAGCATTGGCATCAAATTCTTTGGTCTCTATTTCGGACCAAGTGGATTCATCACCGGGGGGTGCACTAAAGGGTTTGGTCACGGCCTTTGCAACTCGACTTCCTAGAGATTGCAAGAAAACGGTCATCTTAACCTTCCATATGGAAAGTTAAGTCCATCAAACTTAGGAGAGGTTTTAATACCATCGGCCATCTTTACTAAGTGAGAATGAATGAAATGATTAGCAATATTAGGATCTTTCTAGGGTTGTTAAGCCAAGAGCCTAGTAACCAAACTCTGATACCAATTGAAAAACACCTAGAGGGGGGTGAATAGGTGTTATTGCTAATCTAACAATCTTTTCAAACTAAGATGGATAAATGATGCAAGATCTCTCAAAACAAGACTAAGAGCCGAATACCCCGTGAGACGTTCTGAACTCCTTCCTTCCAATTCCCCTTAAATGGGTTAGAGGTGCGCAATGCAACCTTGTTGTATGAGAATTGATCGAACAAAGGATGAATAATATGCAATGATGAGATGCACACAAGATATCACAAGTATTACAAGCTTGAAGTAATAGCACAAGGAAAGAAACAAGATCACAAGCAAGTAATTAAAAGCAATAGAGTGCAATAGAAATTAAAAGCAAAAAGGATAGCAAGAGCAAAAGACAATTACAAACACAAGTATTTGTTTCGAGGTTCGAGCCACCGCTCTACTCCCCGCCTTCACCTCCGTGAAGGGTTTCCACTATCCACCGAGGACGATTACAACGGTCTACCGAAGACCCGAGCACCGAGCTCCACCAAGTACAATAACCTCTACCGAAGAGGTGTCTCCACAAGAAAAAGAAGATCACAAGAACAAGAGTGATCACAACAAGATCACCAAACTCTTTTACAACACTCTCACTCTTTTTATAACTTCACTATAGAATGAGTAAGCGATTTTTGGCTCTATGAAGTGTATTGAGAAAAACTCAGTTGTAGAGATGATTTTTGCAAGGGAACACAACTGAAAACTAGCTCAAGAAAGAGTTGGAAATGGAGAGCTTAAACACTTTTCTTTTCTCTTTGAAAACTTTAAAAACTTGAGGATTTTTCTTAGTGTTTTGCAAGAGAGTCTTCTCCTCTATTTATAGGGAGAGAAATAGGTTTAAAACAATTTATTTAGAGTTTATTTGCTCTGAAAAAGTTCTCCAAAACCTCAGAAAAAAGGTCTGCAAAAACAGATCAAAAAACAGATTTCAGAATTGCACAAAAGAGGAAAGAGCCATTGGCTTTTGCAGGCTTGGCGGTCGACCGGCCGGTCGACCGCTAGCTCAGCTGGCAAAGAGCCGTTGGCTCGGGTCTTCTGGCGGTCGACCGGGGCGGTCGACCCAGAAAACCCGAGAGCAACTGCTCACAGTCAGTCGACCGGGCGGTCGACCGACAGACGTGCACAAATATGCACGTCCTGGCACTGGCTCCGGTCGACAGGGCCGGTCGGCCGGTCAGCCTGAAACAGGAAAAAAACAGTATTTTTTTGACTTAGAAAACTTTGTAAAATAGTTTTGGGTTTGAACAAACTTAAGTAACATGCTAGTAGGAGTATATAAACATGATCTAAACATGATATTTATTTTGTAAAACTTAGGGTCATGTAAATATCTACTAAGACATGAAACAAATTTAAAACATGAAAACTTAAATACAAGACTCTCATTTTAACAAAACCAAATTGTGTATGTGTATCCTAGAGCCAATATCCAACACTCAAACTTTAACATTCTATTCTTACAATGATTCTAAAGACTTCAAGTTCTTCAAGAGGGCTTTCACCATATGATCTTCAAAACTTGATTCTTGAGCCCAATTGAGTTGACTTGAGTCCAAAGCACCTTCCTTTAGGGAAGAATCCTTCTAGTTGAGTTAGAATCCTGAAACACACTTAACCAATAAAAATATTAGTACAAATAACTAATATGTTTTGTAATCATCAAAACACATTAAAAACTGGTGATTGTAACCTTGGGCCAACAGAAGTATTGCTCGAAACTAAGTGGAGAAAACCTCTACAAGAGATGGAAAAAACTGGCTTTAATACTCTCCAAATATCCTATCTAAAACAGCCCCAAAATGGCCCCAATATATAAGCCTCCAAAAACTAGCCGTTGGGGTCTAACTCAGCAGGAAATCCTGCTGTCGGTCGACCGGCCGGTCGACCAATCAACGGTCAAGTTTCTGACTTCTATAGCCTGCCGGTCGACCGCCCCGATCGACCGTGCCTGGGCTTAGACCTTTGGTCGACCGCCCGGTCGACCACGGCCAGATCCAGAGAGCATAGCTGTCATGCCCTGCTTCCCAAAATACACAAAATTGGGTACGTGATAAGAGTCGGCCACGTATTTTCAATAAAAATACGCTAAGCCTCAATGTATTAAATCAAAACATAAAGTTTACAATTTATTCCAGCATTCAAAAGCAAGTACAATAATGTCTTGAAAGCTCACTTATTATAGACATAACAAGAATAAAAGCAAAAATACTAAAAGTCCTCATGAGTTGAACTGCGGATGGTCTACTGGAGATCTACAATGTGTTCAAAGTACTCCTACTCCTGCAATGTCCTCAGATCTGGATCTGAGCATAGAAAACTCAGGGTCGTCAATAAGCGACCTAGTGAGTGGTACAATAAAAAGGAAAAGTGCACATGCATGTAACGTATAAGCATATGGAAAGAAAATATACATGATAAGATTAGAATAACATGCCAACAATAAATGAATAGTAACTAAGCCAGTCAGTAATATAATCAAGGGTACCTCAGATCATGAGTATAATCAATGTCTATCATAACATGCAGGCAGATGTCAAGTTCAGTTTATAATGTCAATGTAAGAATTCAGTTTTCATTATTAATTATGTCAGCGAACACCAATTGCCACATGTAATAGATGCATCCCATAATACGCCTATTACATGTACCAATAGAGGTCCTCAGTTATTGAAATTGATCGATTGGAGAAATTGTCTTTGTTTAGGTGGGTCCCGTGCATGCCCGGACCACAGCCAGACTCCTAGCGCTGAACCAGGACCTACCGTAAGGTAGTCAGAACATGTATAAAAAGAACGGGTACATGCATAACATGTATAACAGGAACAGGACGGGGTGTCAGTCACCCCACGGGAACCCTGCAGTGGAACCCTCTTTCGGCTGTGCAACCTAAATCTTAGGTCCACCCAAATACAGACGCTATCTCCTCCATCAATTTTCCCAATCCTAGTGTAAGTTGTTTAATTTACTTGTCAAGATTATTAATGTATATGTTACCTAAATTTACTAGGATAATTCGGTAATGATAACAGTAACAATATAGAAGTAAAATCGTGATACATGTATAACATGATATATATATCGGTGAACAGTAAATAGGATGAGATTGTTACTGTCTATCAATATTTTTCCCAGTAGTTAGATAACATGGACATGATGGTCACAAGTGTCATTCAGGTGAGTCTTAATAGAAAAGTCCTAACCGGTGTTATGTAGTGATCTTGAAGGTTCATATCAATAACGAATGTACTTAATTGCAACTGGAATGCATAAATATGCTACGAATAATGCATGTAGGTAATTCATGAAATTATAAAATTTCTAAATACTAGTACATTACCTTAACCACATAATTAGATAACTAGATAAAAAATCCTTCATCACAAGAATTCTTATTAGCTGAAGGAGGAAAAAACACTCACCTGAGGTAAATCTCAATCCAAAGCACTGCAAATCTTAGAATCCCGAAAATCTACACAAATTATTTCAATAGAAATTGTTAGGATCTTTATTTATTTAATTTTGATTAATTAGCTTAAGATTGGGGATATGATCTTTTTAAGTTACATGAAATTAATAGTTTAATTTATCAAATTTTAAATTCTCTTCTGTTCGGTTTTTTTAAAAAACTTTTTAACATTAAATTACTTAACGGGTTCGAATTTACCATTTAACAAAACTGACTTTAAAGGGGGGAATTTGATTTAATTTATGTTGCTATTCTTATGAAAATTTTATCATGAAAGTAGTAGTGTAGATTGCTATTTATATTATTCTCTATTTTTTGATATTTTTAACTAATTATTTTTATTATTTTTTTGTAGGTTAAAAATCTGGATTTTTCTGTTGGGTCGGGTCTTGTTGTGCGGGTGTGGATCCAGAAGGGCAGCCCATAATGAGCTGGGCTGAAAACAAGCTTGTGGGCCTCAGCCAAAATAAAAGAATATTTTTTTTTAATGCAACAGCCAAGGCTCTCAGGCCTAGGCCGGACCAGGCCAGTCCCAGGCCTGGTCCGGGAATTCCTTTTTTTTCTTTTCCCATTTTTTTTGGGCCTCTCTTCGTAGCCCAGGCCAGCCAGCCCAGGCCGGGCCAGGTCTGGTCCGGCCTGTTAAATTTTTTTTTTAAAGATAAAAAGTGTGCACAATGGGCCGTCCCAGCCCACTATGCACCAAGGCAGACCGGGTGCGGCTACACGGTTGGCGCAAGCAGAGCGCTGCTCTCGGCCATTGGCCGAGAGCAGCCCAGATTTTTTTTTTTTGAAAATCCTTTATAAGACTTTGAAAAATATGTAAATAAAAATTGGTAGATCTACACATGTATTTTAATTAGATTTTTAGATTGGATTTTTAATGTATAAAATTATTCATGAAGATCATAATATGGACATGATTTTAATAAACAATTTATTTCAATAAATTTTTAGAAGATAAATTACTTACTTAGATTTGCTCTCCCCTATCATGTTCCTCCATCTTGTACTTCAAGGTCCTTTTGTTCATGCTTCGCGTGAGGAGAAAAAAAAGAAGGAGGTGGGGGAGTTTGGATTAGGGTTTTCTCTTAAGGTAGAAGAGAAGGAAGGGTTTGGGTCTCTATATAGGTTATTAGAGATTTTAGAAAGCTAAATTCCAATTAGATTTAGAATGCTTATTTAGCAGTTAAGCTAAGAATTGAAGTTTGTTAAAAAATCTCAAAGAGATTCGGTTTAGATTGCTTAATTTAGTAATTAGGATTAGGATGGGTTTTGGGTTAATGGGTAAGGATCTCAATGGTAATGGGTTTAAATTATTGGGCTTTAGTTAAAAGAAATAAGTGATATGAAAAATAAGAAAAATAGATAGTGGGCTTATGGGCTTAGTTTTTTTGGGCTTAAAGAAAAATAGAAAAAGATGAAAATAAAAGTGGGCTTGGCTTATGTGGGCTTAGCATAAAAAGGAAAAGAAAATAAAAGGAAAAGGAGAATGCGCTGAGCTTATTGGGCTTGGAATGAAAATAATAATACTACCCATTAATAATAATTTAAATAACTAAATATAAGCAATAAAAGTCTACAAGTCATAAATAATAATAATATTAATAATGATACTAAATCAAGTTAATTAATAATAATAAAATAATAGGTAGATGAAGTAAATTTTTTTAAAAATAATAATATGGTTTATTAAATAGGGGATATTACAAGAGCTCTCTGGCATTCGACCGCCCGGTCGACCGGCCCACTAGCCGTTTGCCTACATATTTTGTACACATCAGTCAACCGTCCGGTCGACCGACGGAAGGCCAGGTCTGAATATTTTGAGATTTAAAATTTAGTCTTTTTAACTCCAGTAGAATCCCATAAAAACACATAAAATCTACAAAAATGAGTTCTTTGAAATATTTTGAAGTACAAAATGTTGATCAAATTCAACACAAATTACAAATATTTTGAACTATTTTTGTAACATAGAATTTTTGAGTTTTGATCAACAATATTTGATGGTTGGGATAATCTTTGATGGTTGGGAACAGGCTGTAGGAGACGACCCAACACGCCTCGGTTCTGTGACAAACTTCGTGGAGGGGATGTCAACGTGGTCCGGGTCCAAGCTGACAAGAGAGGTGGGGATGGTAACGGTAAGGACCAAGCAAGAAATATTCAATTGACTTATTAGTTGGGCAGGATTGATTGAAATATTGATGGCTGACAGGCTTTTCACTTGGTCCAACCTCAGCGATAACTCCTTGGCCAAACTTGATAGATTCTTGGCCTCTGGGGACTGGAAGCTAATGCCTTTGGCATTGGCAAGATCTACTATTAAACCGAGTTCAGACAGTATGCCATTTTGTCTATTTTCAGAGAGAATTTAACTTGTCCCAAGAGGTGTTTCAGATTTGAAAAGATGTGCCTTCTCGAAGAGGGCCTTGAGACGGTCATCTCCAAAACCTGGAATTTATTGAAAGAAGCACCTCAGCACTGGGACAAGAACTCATTTGGGGACATCTTTCTCCAGAAGAAAGAGCTTTTTGTCGCAAACTGAACTCTTGGAAAAGAAGGAAGAGTCGGCCCTCTCCCCTCTGCAGATCTAGATTCTCTCTGGGCTAGTAAAAAAATCCTAGAGCAATATACCAATGAGAAGACACTCTGGCGCAGCGGGCCAGTGTAATTTACTGAAAGAAGGTGACCTTACACAGCATTCTTCCACTGTAATAGCCAATATCAAAGAAAGAAAAAACTGTTGTATATTAGTCTACGGACTAATATACTATAATAATCTAAATTTTAAGAGGAGAGCAATTTTTTTTTTTTCCTTGCTTACTTGCTTGATACAAAAACAAAGAGCTACATGACCTTTTATAGGCTTCAAACTTACAAGAATAGCAACCTCAAATTCAAAATAGCAACCTCCAATTGATGATAATTGATGATGACTCATCATCTTCCAATAAAAACATTTTTATTTGATATTCCAACACACCCCTCAAATCAAAATGTTTTTCATACCGAGCATTTCTTTTAGCCTTCTGAAAGGTTCAATAGGCAATGGCTTGGTGAAAATATCTGCTACTTGCTCCATGGTATGACAATACTCCAGCTCCACAGTTTTCTGCTTTACATGGTCTCTGAGAAATGAACCGTGTATCTATATGTTTGCTCCTCCCATGATGTACTGGGTTCTTTGCAAGTTGGATGGCTAATTTGTTGTCCACAAATATTACAGTTGCTTCTTCTTGTGGATGATCCAATTCCTTTAAAATGTTCCGCAACCAAAATAGCTTCACATACAGTAGATGAAGCTGCAACATACTCTGCTTCGCATGAAGATAAGGCCACAACTCCTTGCTTCTTTGAGGTCCATGAAATGCAGTTGACCCCAGATAGAAGACATAGCCAGTGGTGCTTTTCCTCTCATCTTGGTCACCTCCCCAGTCGCTATCTGAATAGCCTACTAACTCTGCAGTTTCACCATAAGTATAAAATAGACCAAGGTTGAGTGTGCCTTTGATATACCTTAGAATTCTCTTTGAAGCTAGCCAATGAGAACTCCTTCGGTGTCTCATATAGCGACTCACAAGTCCGACTCCGTAAACAATATCAGGCCTTGTGATCGTTAAGTACCTCAGGTTACCGACGAGACTTTGAAAGAGTCGAGTCTACAAAATCTCCAATTCCTTCTCTTGATAGCTTCATTCCTGTAGCTATTGGGGTGTTTACTGGGTTACAGTTACTCATCTTGAATTTCTCCTAGATCTCCTTCATGTACTTCTTTTGAGATATAAATATCCCATCTTGTTGTTGCTTCACTTCGATACTAAAAAAGTAGGACATCAATCCATTGTCCGTCATCTCAAATTCATTGAACATCGCCTCCTTGAATTCAGCAAGCATCTCATCGCAACTTCCTGTGTATAACAAATCATCAACATAAAGACAAATTATTAGAAATTCACCTTGATGGTTCCTCTTCATGTAGATGGCATGCTCATAAGGACATTTAGTGAAGCCGTTTTGATGAAGATAACCATCAATTCGGGCATTCCATGCCGTGGTGGTGCCTGCTTTAAGCCGTACAAGACTTTCTTTAGGTGATATACTTTGTCTTCTTGCCCTTTTATCAGAAAACCTTCTGGTTGCTGTACATACACCTCTTCTTCAAGAATACCATTGAGAAATGCTGACTTGACATCTAGATGATATAACTTACACCTGTGATGAGCTGCAAGTGAAATTAATAATCTCACCGTATCTAATCGAGCAACTGGTGCAAAGACTTCTTCATAGTCGATGCCGTATTTTTGTTTGTAGCCTTTCGCCACAAGCCTCGCCTTGTACCGATCAACTCACCATCTGCTGTGCGTTTGATCTTGTACACCCATTTGACACCTATCGCCTTGTGATTTTGTGGAAGTGTTGTCAACTCCCATGTGTCGTTCTTCTGGATGGCATGCATCTCCTCCTTCATTGCTGATCGCCAACATCTTCTTCCTTAGCCTCTTGGAAAGTGAGAGGCTCATGATCGGCATATAAACAAAAGAGATTATTTCCTCCATCTTCTTCTATCTCTGCTCATAGATCTCCCTGAGGCTTCTCATTTTGATTGGACCTCGTTGCACGGAGGATTCGCTACCACTACCTTCCCCAGAAGATGGAGAACCCTTGCAGAGGACGGTGTAGCATGTTGAGGAGATGGTGGTGTAGTTGGTGGTGGATCCTCTTGTAGGGGCTTGTCAGGTTCATTCACCATGGGTTGCTCTTTGACAGTCTCTTCATTGCTCCAACTCCATGCTTCAGCTTCATTGAAGACAACATCTCTACTAACCACTAGTTTCTTAGTTAGTGGATTGTAAAGCTTGTATGCCTTCGACACCTCGCTATATCCGATGAAAATGCATTTTTCACCATGATTGTCAAGCTTCTTCATTTTGACTTCAGGTACTTGAGCATATGCAACACACCTAAAAATTCGTAGGTGTGCGACATTAGGCGTATAACCCGCTCCATGCTTCTTGAGGCGTCTTGCCCTTCACTTGCTTCGTCGGGCACCGGTTGAGCAAGTAGGTTGAACATGCCACAGCTTCCGCCCAAAACTGCTTCGCGCAATCCCTTTTCTTTAAGCATGGTTCTTGTCATGTCAAGAATAGTGCGGTTCTTTCTTTCTGCGATGCCATTTTGTTGTGGTGTATAGGCAGTAGTAAACTGCCTCTTTATGCCTTGCTCCCTGCAATATTCTTGAAACATATTTGAGGTGTACTCACCACCTCGATTAGATCGGAGAGTTTTTAGCTTATAGCCACTCTCTGCTTCAACAAGAGCTTTAAAATTCTTAAAGGTAGTAAAGGCAGCAGATTTTTCTTTAAGAATGTACACCCACAATTTTCTATCGAAATCATCAATGAATGTAATAAAATATCTATTACCTCCTAAAGAGACGGGATCCGGTGGTCCGCAGATGTCAGCATGAACAAGTTGTAATGGTGCCTCCGCTCTCCACGACTTTCCATTGGGAAAAGGAAGTCGTGTTTGCTTGCCAATTATGCAAACTACACAAGTATGACTTGGTGGATCGATTGTTGGTAAACCTCGTACCATGCCGGCTGTAGATAGTAGCTTCAGGCCGCTGAAATTTAGATGACCGAAGCGAAGATGCCACCTCCATGACTCATTCTCTATGAGTCCTTGAAAACCTTCTCAACTTTTGTATTTAGATGCAAGGAAAACTGCGGTTCCTTGTCATCTTAATACAAGCTATAAGCCTCCTTTTGCATTTTTCAACCAAAGGTGATTGTTCTCCATATATACTTTATATCCTTTTCGAGTAATTGACCGATGCTGAGAATATTACTTTTCATGTTAGGAATATAATAAACATCAGAAATATACTCGGACTTACCATCCTTTT
>JAVJIF010010699.1:0-72283 GCA_038442645.1 Agave tequilana
AAGAGCGGGAGATCGAGTGAGGAGAGAAAGGGGGAGGAGAGAGACATATGAGCTTCTACAATAGAGAGGAAGAGACAGAGGTTTTTTCTCCTTTTCCTTTTTTTATTTTTTGGGATTTTTCTTATATTTATCCCTCAAAACTTTCAAACTTCTAAATTTACTCCCCAAATCACCATATTTCTTAATTTACCCCTCAAATCATCGTATTTTTTCATTTATCCCTCAAATTAAACTTGTTTTGGACATGTGATATATGAATATTGATGTCTATATTTCTTTAAGACTTATCGTGATTTTTGCTTTCTATGTAGCATTTTGCGTGTATCACCCGAAATCGATCCGAGTCGTCGCGACTGATCCGTCTAAGTACCCATCGAGTCAACGGCCGACCGCAACTTTGAACCATGGCTCATGTAGCACGCGCTTAGTGCCTGGCCATATTCTTTCTTCTGCCTTCTACTTTCGTATTGTTATTTGTTCCTGCTGCTAATGCTTGCAGTTTTTTACTGTTGTTTTTATTTTGTTACTGCTATTATTTCTTGCTCTATTGTCGGCCACTGTTGTTGATTCCGTTGTTGCTGCCAAGACTTTTCGGCAACTGCTGCTATAATGTTCTATCACCAATCTATTATGTTCAAATATGTAAACTATAGATTTGAGTCTACTATTATTATTTAGCGTATTCATTATCTATTGTGCATCCGATATACTAATCTGATCCTAAACTATTTTCTATCTGAATGTCTATAACATGGATTAATGATGTTCTCTGTAACTAGCACTGTTGGTGCTATATTTTCTATCTGATTACCTCTTGTAAGGTCATTTTACCACTGTTGATTCAAGTTTCTTCATTGGTATTACTGTTGTAAGAAGTTTTGTCATCTACTGAGTTTGATGATCTCTCAAAACCTCTCCTATTAAGTTTGAGGATCTCTAAAACCTCCACTTCTACTGCATTTGGGAATATCTAAATCCTAATTCTATTCAAGGAGATAGAATACGACTTTTTTGCAATATTTGTCCAAGTGTTTGGCTCGACTCAAATTCAGTTCACTTCGATTTGCAGCTTCGATATCAACATCTTTTATTTAGCAAATTTGCATCAAATAGGAATTTTACTTGTTCTTTATTTAGGAAAACTTTGTTTGAGAGATGTTTTATTAATCTTATAACAAGTTGGACATGATTAATATCTATGTTTCAGGTTGAGAGAGAGTATTAAAATAGTTACTTAAACTAGGTGTCTTTAGTTACTTAAACTAGGTGTCTTTAAGTCATTATGAGTTTCTAAGTTATTAAGAGTCAGATAAATATTATGAGATGTATTTGTAATTGCCTATAAATAAGAACTATTAAGAGAAATTTTGAACTCTCTAAGATCTTTTCCTCTAAAATTCTCATAATGTCATTATCATGATTGAATGAACTCCTAACAAAACGACTGTCAAACATTTGAATTGCTCCCACTCTCCAGTTGGGGACAAAAGTTGACCAAACTAACTTCAGCTAACAAGAACACTAAAGTCAATTTTCTTCTAATAAGTCAATTTCAAGAGAACCAACATTACCATTAACCATAACCCCTTGAGCCCTCACAATTTCACAACGGAGTTTATGAAAACCATTTATAAGAGGCTTTGGAACACCAACTTATTGTTGCTTAAAACTCCATTTTATCTACAATTGGTAGATTAAAGTTGAGTCAATTCTCGGGAAAATTACGAGTACAGAAAAAAGGATAACATGGGCAAGAAGTTGGCATCACTAAAAGAAGATAGAGAAGTTTGAAGCAAAAGGACCATAATAGGGTTTACTTTCCATTTCGGCACCCCAAGTCTTCTAAGTAAGCACAACCCCCACCCCAACCTCCCCAGCCCCGTTGTTTTCTAACGGTGGAATGGCCAACCCTTCAGGAAAGTGGATGGGGTAAGGTCTACCCCCATTAACTCTTCTCTGTCACTCCCTCAGTACTTCCTCTCATTCACACTCTCACTCCCTCACCCTTCTCTCTCACTCTTAGTCTCTCTCCCCTCTCTTTCCCACTACCAAAAACCCTAGCTGCCACAAAAGAGGTGGATTTCATTGAAATGGCGTGGCAAATTTCATATGCACACTGAGAAGGGAGAGATTCGTGTTGATGGGGGCATAGCAGAAGAAAGGCAAATGAATAGAGGATATGAACTTTGAATCTTGCTGATTTGTTAGGTTTTTAGTGTAAAAATAGACGGGTGGTTGTTGAAATGGTTAAATCTCAGTGAATTTTTTATCTTAATGTGCAATTAGGGCAAATTTTGGGGAAATTATTTATCTTGTAATGTGATTTTTGGGCAAATTCATGTAATTGGTGAAATATTCAATCTCGTGACCGAAATATTTGATCTTGCACTGAAATTTCTTATTTTGCACTATGATTTTAGGGAAAATTCATGTGATTAGATTAAATTTTCTTAGGATTTCTCTGTTTTTGGAGGAGGTCCTTTTAAATTCATGTTGTTCGTTGTCTTAATTTATGTAATTCATGTGGATTATGGCTGTGATTTTCGTTTGTCATGAAATTTCTGTAATTTGTTAGAAATTATTGTGATTATCCTCGTCTAATTGTGTTACTTAGTTTGAAATTTATGTAATTTGTTTGAAAATAAATTGAGTTACAGTTTTGTGTATGTGATGTGATGCTATGGTATAATTGATGCTGATTTGAGTGTGCATATGTCCACTTTTGGCTAGTACTTCATGCAATTAGTAGCTGATGAGAATTTGTCTTGTTAGATTTCTATACAGATATGTGAAATTAGTGTAGAATTTATGTTATTATAGTGTTATTAGTAGCTAATGATATTGTTGATGCTAAGTTAATTGGTAGATAAGGAGAATTGAAGACGGCGTTTAGATATGGGAATTAGAGTTGAGAATTGGAATAGTAGTTGTTATGACTTTGAATTAGGTTTTAGGACAATCAGAATGCCTTTTTGATGGTATTTTATTATGGTTTTGTTCATTTCAGAACTAAGGATAAGGTTGCCACTGTTAATATGAAGTATGTGGGGTTATTGGAGAAGGATTCCTAGGTCAGTGAGGAAAGAATGAGTGTGGGAATAAAAAAAAAACACTTAGAATTGAATTGGAGAATAGTAGTCTACATGGTTTGCATGATGTAATATCAAGTGTAGCCCTTTGGATAGAGGGTCATGTGTTGAAAGTGGTATGTACAAAGCTTGGTTCATCCCCCAAGTGTTTGAGGATATTAAAGACGACAGGAAATACTTGCAGGTATTTAGTGAACACTAGGAGAAAAGGAAGAAATTTGAATTGTTTGACATCAAAAAATAATCTAGAGTACTTAACATGGATCCTTCCCCAATAGTATGAGTTTTAGAAAAAGAAATTATCTTGGCGGCAAAAGAATTGCAGCGCCAGAGCAATTGGAAGTGTCTGATTATGAGGCGAATAATGGTGGGGATTAGTTTGTGGACAATGTCATAAATGATGACAAAGATGAAGATGATGATTGTGTTTATGAGATTTCTGCAAGTAACGGAGATCAGAGAAACATTTATGCGACCAATAGAAGAAGAGGACAAGAAGTCTCAATAAGATCTTCTGTACCACAATTGGCAAATGATAAAATGGAAGATAAAAAAAGTGCAAGGAGAGCGAGCGAAGATTGAGAATGAGGAGGTTGCAATTGATGATCAGATTATCCTGAGAACAATTATCATTCTAGGGAAAGCTAAGATGGGAAAATGATGAAAATGAGCCAACTGAGGATTTTAATGAAAAAATTCCCCTCTAGTGTGGGATAAAAACTATGAGGACCCAAGTTTGGATGTTAGGAATGAGTTCAAAGATGCAAAGGAATTTAGATTGTGTTTGAGGAAATTTAACATCAAACACAACTTCAATTGTAGTCTTTAGAAGAATGATGGTAAAGGCTATCACAGCAACATGCCCAGATGACAAATGCAACTGATATGAGAGGGCAGCTAGAAGCCTAGGATGCTAGGCAAAGTTCTACATGAAGTCAGGATATTTCAAGGAAAGCACAGCTATACAAGATCAATATGGCTGGGAATGATGTTGCTTCATCCAAGTGGATAGCAAGACATCAGAGACAATCCTAACATGACATCTAAAGAAATTGTGAACTTTATTAACTGGAAATATGCTTTGATAGTTAAGGTATAAGAAAGCTTGGGGAGCAAGAGAGAGCTAAATAGAAAATCTTTGAAAAATATAAAGAAGTGTTATGATCTTGTGTACCCTTTAAGAGGTGCATTGACGAGAATAAACCCAGGTAGCCATGTTGACATTGATACTGAGGCAGATAAGGCATTCAAAGGATGTTTGTCTCATTCAAAGCTTTAGTGCAAGCATTCAAACTGATGTGGGCCATTCATTGGTCTAGATGGCTACCATTTAAAGAGCAAGCATATGGGTTCTTTGCTTTCTGCTACAACATTGGATGGGAACAATGGATTGTTCCTAATAGCATTTGTTGTAGTTGAAACTGAAAACATACTTTCATGGCATTGGTTCATCACCAACTTGAAGAATGCCTTTGGTGGGGAGCTTCAAAATATCACTGTTATTAGTGATCAAGAGAAAGGACTCAAAGATGCAAATGTGCACCTTATGCAGAACACATATCTTGTTTGAGACATCTCTGGAATAACTTCAAATAGAATTTTTCACGAGACTTCTATGAGAGAGTGGTGTGGGTTGCAACTAGATCATACATAGTAGCAATGTTTAAAATAACGATAACGTAATGAAAACGTTTTTCCTCTGTTATGTTAATATAGGTTATATCGTAACGCATAACGTAGGTTACACGATGTAATATTTATTTAATAAATATATATATATTGTATTATATTTAAGAATTTATATAAATAGGAAAATAATTTTAAAAATCTAAAAGAATATCAAAACAATATATAACACATTTAACAGGTCTCGCAGCAATTTTTAGAAAATATCACAATAATTTTTCACATTTACAAGTTATAATTCATAATTCCATTTACACAAACAACAATCTAATCCACATATTTCATTATAATTCATAATTTTTAGCCATGCTATTCAATCTACACAAATATTCATAATTCAATGTATAATAATTCTTTAACTCAATCATAATTCATAATTTTAGTCATGCTATTTATTATAATTCATAATTCAATTTACAATATGCTATTCAATTATACCCCCCGTGTCCTTCACTCTCTCCGATATTTTACCCTTAATCTCTCTGCTCTCTCTTGCTTCGATCTCTCTCTGCTTTCTCTCTTGATCTCTCTTTGCTCTCTTCCTCCCCGGGGAGAGAGCAGAGAGAGATCGGGAGAGAAAGCAGAGAGATCGGGAGGGAGAGAGCAGAAAGAGATCCGGGGGACTAGAGAATGAGAGAGAGAAGAGAAAGAGAGATCGGGAGAGAGATAGCTTACATGTGCTAGGAGATGTAGAATCACCGCTTGGAGACGACACGGCGAGAACCACCAGAGGAGTTCTTCTTTTGCTGTCTATCGAAAAGAGGTACGTCTTCATTCTTCTCGGCGCTGAACGAGAAAACGACTGCGCGGTTGCGAGAGGATGATGAGCTAGAAAATTTGGGCAGATTTTTTTTTGCCATAAACCGAAAGAATATAGGGGTTATAAAAAGTTGACTTGCACCATAACGTAGGTTACAGTGCATTACGTTAATAACGTAACGTAAGCTACGGGCAAAATAACTATAGTTATCAAACACTGCATTTTTTAGTCATGTTACATAATGATTGGTCGACGTTATGCTATATAACGAGTTATAACGGGTTATATAACGGGTTTTTTAAAACACTGCATAGTAGATGGCTACAAGCATTTACTGAGCTTAGATCAGTTTCCAGAGAAGGTGTCTACTTCTATGAGAGAGTGGTGTGGACTGAAACTAGATCATACATAGTAGATGGTTACAGCAGAGCAGTTACTGAGCTTAGCTCACTTTCCAGAGAAGGTTCAAATGAGATATAGAGAACTCCATATCAGTGGGCAAGGTCCATCTTTACTCTTAGCTCAAAAACACAACTATATCGCACGTACATGGACATGGTGGCACGAATATGAAACAACGCGACACGCTGGCACACAATAATTTCAGAAAATACATGAAAAATAGAAGTGTTGTGTCGGAATCTTGTGTCCAACACGACATGGCTTCATGTTTGAAGTGTTTGTGCTTTCTAGCTACATAACAAACAATTTGTCTCAAAGTTTGAATGCTTGGTTGATGGAGAAAAGATATCTTCTTGTGTTGAACTTATCAATAAAAGAATCAAATTAATGGAGAAGATGACTCAGTGAAGAAGATAAGTTGCCAGATGGACAGGTGTTCTTGGTACTTTGGCAAATAGATACACCAAAGACATCAGATAGAATCTAAATGGATGGCATGTGAGGAAGCCAGATGATGTCTATGCAGAGGTACAGCTAATGGAGAAGAGGGAAATTTTGAATATGGAAGAAAGAACATGCACTTGCAGGAGATGGCAACTCACATTTCAAGAGAACTCACTACAGCAACCACAAGCACCAATAACCAACAACTTTTCTCTGAACCAAGATCAGAGCCCTTCCCTTAAACGAGCCAAGAGGAGGACAAGAGTGCCCATAGTGTTGTTGCTTCTACTGGTAGGGTGATATGGAGGCCTTGAATGTGTTTAATAACTACTCATCAGTGAGAGTGAGCAATTTGTGTTAGGTGACTTAATGAACAATTTATCTTAAGACTATTTGAATGTTTTAAACTCTATCGGTGTGTTGGAATGTGTCACTAGTGACTTGTAAAACTCTGTTTTTAGGTGTTGTTAGATGGACTCTATTAGTAAGTTGTTAAACATTGTTCTCTATTTGTATGTCTTGAACTTTATTTGTATGTGTTATTTTGAGTTGTTTTCAAATGTGTATTGTGAACTTACTAGTGATTGTGATAAAATAAGTTTAAAATATATAAGTGTCTTAAGTTTTTCTAATCTATAATATCTTAATGCCATATTATGTTCTTAATGCATGAATGGTACATCTACTCATATTCAAATCCGTAGGAGACACTGCTGCAAGTGTTGTGTTTCACTCAATTCTGTTTGAATGATGTGTGTATTCAGATTCCATTTCACTCAATTCTATTTCAGCTACCATTTCTCTCTTGTTTATAGATAATCCATGTATTCTGTTTACTCATTTCTAAATTAATGCTAATAAAGATAAGTAGCTATAAGATAACTAGTTCTATTGTCATTTATTTATACTGAATAGCAAATTCACATTTTATATTACACATTACAAACAATCATTTCACAACCATTTGCTGCCTTACATCACACAACCATTGCGTATTACATCCATACATCACACAAATACTTTATAAATAATTTTGTTCAAGAAAAGCAATCGGCTTCCATCTCCTTCTCTTTTCTTCTCTTCGTCAAGAACCCACTTAAAATAGTTGTATCAACAGTCGGTTTCGTTCTTGAATCTTGGGCATGAGTAGAAGAGCCTTCCTTTGTTCTCACTTTGCAAGCATCAAACCACCTTTAGCTTCAATTTCACACACGCACTTTGGTATTGCTACATAGAAGCTGCGAGTAGATATGAGAAAGAGAGTATTGTCTTAAGACTCTATTTGTATGTTTTAAACTCTATCAGTGTGTTCGAATGTGTCATTAATGACTTGTAAAACTCTATTTTTAGGTGTTATATGGACTATAGTAAGTTTTAAACATTGTTCTCTATTTGTATGTCTTGAACTTTATTTGTATGTGTTATTTTGAGTTGTTTTCAAATGTGCATTGTGAACTTACTAGTGATTGTGATAAAATAAGTTTAAAATATATAAGTGTCTTAAGTTTTTCTAATCTATGATATCTTAATGTCATATTATCTTCTTAATGTATGAATGGTACATCTACTCATATTCAAATCCGTAGGAGGAGACATTGCTGCAAGTGTTGCGTTTCACTCAATTCTGTTTGAATGAAGCGTGCATTCAGATTTCATTTCACTCAATTCTACTTATGCTGCCATTTCTCTCTTGTTTGCAGATAATCCATGCATTCTGTAAATTCATTTCTAAAAGAATGATAATAATGATAAGTAGTTATAAGATAACTAGTTTTGTTGTCATTTGTTTATACTGAATAGCAAGTTCACATTCATATTGCATATTACAAGCAACCATTTCACAACCATTTGCTGCCTTACATCACGCAACCATTGCACATTACATCCATACATCACACAAATACTTTGTCAATGATTTTGTTCAAGACATGCAACAATGCATGTCTTCATAATAAAGATGTGGTTGTTATTTGCTTCTCAATTTGCTATAACTTCAACTCTAGTTTTAACTCAGTCTCTCTAACTTCATTCATCAACTTTTTCAACTCATTGAGCACCCCCTTTAACTCATTGTAAATTTCCCTCAATTCACCATATCGACTTCCATTTCCTTCTCTTTTCTTCTCTTCGTCAAGGGCCCACTTAAAATAGTTGCATCCACGGTCGGTTTTGTTCTTGAATCTAGGGCATGAGAAGAAGAGCCTTCCTATGTTCTCACCTGTCAAGCATCAAACCACCTTAGCTTCAATTTCACACAAGTATTTTGGTATTGCTACATAGGTGCTGCAAGTAGACATGAGAAAGAGAGGGTGTGAGTTGAAGTTTGAGAAAAAAAAGGGAGAGCAGAAATTGGTCAGAGCGAGGGTGTGAGTTGAAGTTTGAGAGGGGAGAAATTGAACAAAGGAGAGGGTGAAAAGAGGATATTTTATAATGAGGTGGTAGAGAGAAGAGTAGGTTGGGGAAGGGAAAAGATCTGTTAGGGGTGGAGGAGGGAGAGAGCCGTCCAGAGTATTTGGTCGGAGAGAGAGTGAGTTAAAGTGAAATAATTGGATTTAATGAAAGAGAAATGGGTTTGGCAAGAGGAAAATAAAGAGGGAAAGAGATGAAGGGGTATTTTGGACAGTTTAGATAGGATTACATACGTTCTAAAGTAAAAAAGGATTTTTTTTTAAGAATCTTTTAATATATGTGGAGCAACTAATTGCGGAAGTTTTTTTCCTAAATTAAAGATTTGGAATGCCAAAATGGAAATATAAATATTTGGGTTGAATACAGAATTAGTAAAGATTTCAAGTGTCGATATGGGGAAAAAACCCTAAAAATATTTTAAAAAAAGTTGTTTCTGCAGTGTGAATAATCACATTGAAACATATCCTAACAAACTGATTAGGTGGATCCTGTACAATGAATAGATTTAACAAAAATCACATGCCTTTCCAGGAGTCCAAGGTATTTTGCCAAAATGACGAATCCCCAGATGTACACTTCTTTGTCAGACAATGTAGCTTTTAGAGAGAACAATCAAGAGTAGACTCATCTTTCCATTAAGAGTCATCTATCTATGTTCTCCACAAAATTTTACATCACTTTAAAACTAATTATCCCTAAGGAGATTACTTGTAGATTACCAAAATCGGAGACAAGGAATCTGAATTGTGTACTCTCTTCTCAGTACAGAAATCCAAGGTGTGCTTTGGATTTCTTTTAAGTTTCATAGCAAGTATATATCTTTTCAATGGACTTTAGGAATATTTAATTTTCTTCATTTTTCTGTCTGATTTCTGTGTTTTTTCTAATGCTTGCAGTTGCCTAGTGAGGCTTCTAACTATACAACCCTCGTGATATTTATGCTAGCTAGTTATTCATGCATGATGCATGGCTAACAATTTTCTACTTATGTCTATTTTTTTGGTCTGTAATTTTAGATATGAAAAATTGCTTGTGCTTCAGGTTAGATCTTAAATTCTCCAAAGAATGAGTTGAATAAAAACAGTATTATAAAAAAGGGATGGGGCCTATCTAAAAGGAGGCCCAATCATGGATTCCGGACCTATACAGTCATATTATGTAGTCAAGCCACTTTTTGAGTTAATCATCACCTAGGGGCCGCTTTAATGAATCTGAATTATCGCATGTAGGTTTGAACCTGAATAATCTGGTCCAAACCTGATGCTAATAATTTATAAAGGAGAGGGATAGACCTTCTTCTCTCCTAATCCCTAATTCTAATCCAATATTTAAAATAACGATAACATAATGATAACGTTTTTCTTTTGTTATGTTAGCATAGGTTATAACGTAACGCATAACGTAGGTTACACGATTTAATATTTATTTAATAAAAATAAAAAATATATTATATTTAAGAATTTTTATAAGTAGAAAAATAATTTTAAAAAATCTAAAAAATATCAAAATAATATATAACACATTTAGCAAGTCTCACAACAATTTTTAGCAAGTATCACAATAAATTTTCACATTCACAAGTTATAATTCATAATTCCATCGACACATACAACAATATGATCCGCATATTTCATTATAATTCATATTTTTAGCCATGCTATTTAATCTACACAAAGATTCATAATTCAATCTACAACAATTCATGATTCTCATAATTCATAATTTTTTAGTCATGCTATTCATTATAATTCATAATTCAATTAACAATATGATACTCGATTATACCCCTTGTGTCCTTTACTTCTCTGATATTTTACCTCCGATCTCTCTATGCTCTCTCCCCCAATCACTTTCTCTCCACTCTTTCCATTCAATCTCTCTCCCCCTCCCGATCTCTCTCTCGACTTTCTACCCCGATCTCTCTCTCTGCTATCTCTCCCTCGGAAGAGAGCAGAGAGAGATCGGGAGAGGGAAGAGAGAGAAGATAGAGATCAGTAGAGGGAGAGAGGTCCGAAGGGAGACTGAAGAAAGAGAGAGACATCGGGGGAGATAGAGCTTACATATACTTGGAGACAGAAAATCACCGCTTGGAGACGACACCAGCGAGAACTACCACGATGGAGAACCACTAAAGGTAGTTCTTCTTTTGCTGCCGATCAGAGAGAGGTATATCTTCTTTCTTCTCAGCGCCAAACGAGGAGACGATAACGAGGTTGCAGAGAGGACGACGAGCGAGCGAATTTAAAGGAATTTTTTTTTTGCCATTAGACCGAGAGAATATTGGGGGTTTATAAAAAGACGACTTACACCATAACGTAGGTTACGATGCGTTACGTTAATAACGTAACGTAACATAAGTTATGAGCAAAATAACTATAGTTATCAATATTGTGTTTTTTAGACATGTTACATAACGATTGGTCGGTGTTATACTATAAAACGAGTTATAACGGGTTTTTTAAAAAACTGTTCTAATCATCATTTGCTCCCATTTTCCCTCACTTCCCTCTCTCCCTTTCATATCCCATCAATATGTGGCAAGTCAAGCATCAACAAACAACTAGGTATTTTCTTCTCGTGTTATTTATCTTATGTTTTTTATTTGTTATTTTGCCATTATTGTATGAAGGAATAGAGGTTTACCTTTGTTCTCCTCTTCCACTTCTCTTCCCTCTGCTCTCTTCCAGCGGCAGAGCCAGAAGTCTAATACAGGTGGGAACAACGTTTCAAATACATTTTATGAATAAAAATTTAACTTATATTCACAACATTTTTAGATGAATGGTGATTAGAAGTCAAATTAGGTCTTGAATTAATTATATTTTTTTGGACTAAAAGAATTTAATATGGAAATTATAAAAGACAATATTTTGTTCTTGCTATCTTAAAATTAATGAAAATATATATTTGATGATTTAATAATAAACATTCTTCTTGTAATATTAGCGAAGGGACACATTTGAGTGCTAGATAGTTTTAGAATTTTACAATTAAATCTTTAACTGTTGATTCAAAATAAAGAAAGCAATAGGTGACAAGTTCCTTTCTAATTAATGGGCTTATAATTAATATATATTTCATGGTGAAAGAAGGTAATTACTCTCATATCTGATATTGCCACTCATGTTTTAAGCATGTACAATTAGTAAGAGTAGCTTGTGAAGGAATGGTATAATGAAAATGATGTGCAGGTAACTAGAGCATCAATTCTCAGATCATTTAATACTCATTCAAATATATGTTAAACACATGATAAGAAACTTCTTAAAAAGAATTGATTAAGGAATCACTTATGAGGCCAAAGGGGCCACACTGTTGACCGACAGCGCTTTAATCTAGTAGAGCAAGGGCTAGTTCGAGTATTTCCATTGGGTCAGGCGGGCACATGCCCCACCTGAACCATAACTAGCTCCGCCTTGCTCTCTTCCTTCTTCTCCTCTCTTTCTCTTGCCTCAGTCTAGTGTCTTCCTTCTCTCTTCTCTCTCTTCCCATTTTCCTCTTTTGATCACTCCTCCTGCAACATCAACAATAGTAGATAAAGGGGGAAAGAGATAATAGGGAGAGGAAAGAAAGAAGTGAGAGTGAATGAGAGAAGAGTAAGACAATAGAGGGAAGAGGAGAAATTTGGGAGAGGAAAGAAATCAAGAACAAGGGTCAAAAAGGTGTGAGATTATGATAATTTTTTGATCATCTATTCATTTTTTTCGATTTTCCTATTCATGATAACCAATCAAGATGATGATGATGATGATGACGAAGCTTACAAAATAATGAAAAAAAGTGT
The DNA here is from genome assembly GCA_038442645.1 of Agave tequilana. Lineage (NCBI taxonomy): Eukaryota > Viridiplantae > Streptophyta > Magnoliopsida > Asparagales > Asparagaceae > Agave > Agave tequilana. The sequence continues at coordinate 12,575 of JAVJIF010010699.1, forward strand.
GTGAGATCATCATACCCTTAATAGGATTTGTTTAGAGCTGAACTACAGCCTATATTCTTTATTTTCCTTCTCCGCTATGTGATTGATACCCTCTTTATCCTAGTGATCACAATCGATCACTGGAGACCACTAATGATCATTAGCGGCCACAATAAACAACTGTCAACCACCGAAGAGATCAGTGATGCTAGCAAGGTAAATTTTGGATTTCCTTTTTTGACCTTTTTTTTAAAGTACTCATTCTCTTGGCATGTGATCTAAATGCATCATCTAACATTAAGGTTTCTAAGGATTATTATAACATTATAATTAATATCACGTCTAATTAAATATATGTAATGAGAAAATCACGCTAATTTTAAATTAATATTATTAAAGTAGCATTGTATGTACAAGGCATTCAATTCAATTATGGCAGCAACAATAAAGTATTTCATCCCAAATAGTCGGGGTGAGCTACGTGAATCCCTTTTGAACCATTCAGCTTTATTAAAGTCGTCTCTTTAAAATTACTACCATACCCTTTTTTTTACTCTTTCAATCTGTTATGTTCACCCTAATTCTTGTCACTCCATCAACTATCATTATGTAACTCTCTTGACTAGTGCCTTAACGTCTATGTTGCACATGTCATAATCAACTCAAACATTTCTCCCTTGTGTATTATGTGTAGAGCAAATTCTTCAAAACTACCGTGAAATATTATGATTTTGCTCAAAACTACCTTCAAATTTTTTTTGTTTTAAAACTAATATGAAGTTCCCATCTTTTTGCTCAAAACTACCTTCCGTAATTGCTCCTTCCAAGATCATACCATGTGATTAACATGCCTCAATATGACCAAAAGGCCCCTCCAACTCCACATGACTCATTCTTACCCTCACCCTCTAGATCGAAAGATCAATGTCTATTCAGTCGCTCGTTACCAGCCTTCAGCATTATCGGTCCCGTGTTACTGGCATTGGCCGCTGTCGATCATCATCATCTTCGGCTATCGTGTTCGACAAGTTGTCACCGAAGATAGGAAAAGTCAACCATCGGGCATATCATAATTCACTTAATAGTTCCCCAGATAGAATGTCACCCATGAATTGGAATGCAACAAATTTAGATAGATTTATTTGTAGCCAACTACTAAAGAAACCACTCTACCTTGCATTGGCTAGCCTGAAACTGGTGCGCTAGCCAATTGTCAAAGATCTTCGCTTTTTAGTCCAAAGTTCACACAATTTCTACATTAGTCAATAAGCAAGTATAATTATCAAGAAATAGAAAATAAGAACAAGAACAGCGAATGCTCTTTTAGGCTCATTTTACAATAAAAGATATATAAATTAAAAGAGGTGCAGGTGCTATGGAAATTTTCAACATGTCATAGAATTTAAGGATATGATATATCATAAACATATTCATCAAAAAACAGAAAATAAAACAAAATCAGAGAATGCTTTTTTAGTCTCAATATAAATTAAAGAGGTGCATGGTGCTATGGAAATTTGCCAAAATGACAGAATTTAAGTATATCATAAACATACAAACAAACAGAATGATTGTCTTATGCTTCACTTCATAGCATTGGCTTGATTGGAGTAATAGCATCGTGCTCATTATAAAGAACTTATGAAATTAGGGCTATACATTGAGTTGATTGCCCCCACTGAACCGCCAGAAGTCCGCTCGCCGTAATTGAGTTCAAAAAGAGTCGGGTTGGGGGAAATTGAGTTCGAAATTGAGTATCCAAGTGAAGTAGTCTTCGAGGCCCGTTGACAGTCGTCCTCACCGAACTCCAGCCCCGGATCGCCAAAAAGTAGCTCATCGTCATCACTCCAACGAGACTCAAGTTGCATGAAAAAATTTGGTTCGAGGTTTTTAAACTGAATGAAGAGGTCGTGGGTGGATTGGTTTATTGATAGGGGTATAATAGAAAATTCGCGCAAAAATTGATGTTGTTAGGGACTTATCAGCAAAAGTTTCATGGTAGTTTCAAGATAAAAAAGGTTGAGGATAGTTTTGAGCAAAACACTAATAGTCTATGGTAGTTATGAAGAATTTAACTTACGTGTGTTGGTCTCCTTCCATGTAGTGCACTCATTTCTTATCCTTGCTTTTTGTGTATTTGCCACTTGTCTCATCTCAAAAATCTAATTTCAGTTTCTTATTCCACTTTTCTCAGTTGTCAACTTAAATGTTCTAACACATCAAGCATATCTCATCATAATGCCATCTATAAAACTTTCTTTCAACTTCATGGGCATCCAAGGTCATATAGTACTCCAGATGTAGTTATCAACTTTAATTGTACAAATCCTCAATTTAACCATCATGATTTAAGAACGATCATGAGTAGTAAAGACATTACTAGGTATTTCTTGGCCATCGATGTGGATTGTGTAATATACTATGTTTTTCCTCATAGATATGCTATGCTTACATTTTATATCCCTCCCCCCCCCCCCAATCTACATTTAGATTCAAAAGCTTCTTCCTCCATATTTTACTTTGCAGATTATCCCTTCTCCAGTCTCATTAGTAAAAAGTTATCAGAAACCAATATCAGAACCACCGTAGGACCTAATTTTATGTATGCCTAGTTAGTTGTCTACAACTAGATATTTGGCTTCCCTTGAGTTATTCTCATTCTAGTTACTAATCCATAGAATTTATCCAAATATATAATAACTACAAAAAGTAAATCTTCAGATTCTAGGTGTAATCTAGCGAAGGCAATGATTAAATTCTTTCAAAGAAAAGGTTTAAGTGAAGAATATATGCAAAAAGCAGTTATAAACTTCTAATAGAAAGAAAAAAACAAAGGAGAAAAGAAGATTCCAGAGAATATGTGTTACCTGGTTTATCTCCTCTTTGTTATAATTGTAGGTTCCCAATGGTTTCGAGGTGGATGCCTACAAAAAATATCACTATGTTATGATACCATATCTGTGAGACATGTGATCAGTTACACTCAAAGCTAGCAATTTAGCAAAGATATTTTAAGCCATATTCTAGCTTTATTATTTGCAAACAAGATAAGAAAGAGTATTTTTTGAAGCTTGCAGTCTTATTACTGTTTGCTACTACTTGGTACAGAATTTTCTACTTTACAAACAAACAAAAACTAAAAAAACTGCAAATACTGGTGCCAGAATACAAAGGGCCTGTTTGGTTCGTTGCAAAACGTCGCAAGTCGTAAGTTGTAAAATGAGAATGGAAAAAGTGAACTGTAGCAGTGAAAATATATTGTGTTTTACGGTGTTTGGTTGATAAAGTGATGTGTAAATGGAAAAGTATATTGTGTTTTACGGTGTTTGGTTGGTAAAGTGAAAGTGTAAATGGTAAAGTATTTTGTGTTTTACGGTGTTTGGTTGGTAATGTAAAAGTGAAAGTGGAAAAGTTGACCACAAAATTAACTGTAGCAGTGATTTAAATAATATAAATATTATTAAATTAAATCTAATATTGCAAATTAAATTGTATTAATAAATTTGAGATAAAAAATTAATAATCTTAATATTTTATTTATAATAATAATATTAATAAAATATTAATTAAATAAATGATATAAAATCTTAAGAAAATCTAAAGAACATTAATAAAATTTTAAGAATACTAATAAAATATAAATATTAAAAAATGTTAAAAGAAATAAAATATAGTAAAATATAGTAATAATATTAAAAATACTTGAAAATTATTATAGTATAAATTTTATTATAATATTATTGTAATATTATAGAAATATAAAAATAACAAAGTAAAATATAATTATAATTTAATAATAAATTATCATTAAAGTATTATTATACTGAATTATTATTACAATATTAACATAATAAAATATTAATATAATAATAAAAATTATTATGATATTAATAAAGTAATTTTATATTAAAATTAAATAACTAAATATATAGTAATTTTTATATTATAGTATAATATTGTTATATTAATAAAATATTTACTCTAAATAAAATAATAAAAAATGGAATAAGTATTAATAAAATAATAAAATATTAAATAAAATATTAAATAAAAATAGTAAATTAAATAGTAAAATATTAAATATTAAAACAATATTAAAAACAATAAAAAATTAAAGATAAAAATATAAAATAATAAATACTTTATTACAATATTAACATAATAAAATATTAATATAATAATAAAAATTATTATGATATTAATAAAGTAATTTTTATATTAAAATTAAATAACTAAATATATAGTAATTTTATATTATAGTATAATATTGTTATATTAATAAAATATTTACTCTAAATAAAATAATAAAAAATGGAATAAGTATTAATAAAATAATAAAATATTAAATAAAATATTAAATAAAAATAGTAAATTATAATAGTAAAATATTAAATATTAAAACAATATTAAAAACAATAAAAATTAAAGATTAAAAATATAAAATAATTAAATACTTAAATAAGAAATTGAACACTATTTAAAATATTAAATTTAAAAATATTAAATTATATATTGATTATCAAGTAACTGTTTTGAATTGGTGTACTACAAGTGAGAGTTACATGACCACAAAATTAACTGTAGCAACTGCAAGTGAGAAAATATGAGTGTAAAAGTGAGAATTAAATGACCACAAATTTAACTGTAGCAACTGCAAGTGAGAAAATATGAGTGTAAAAGTGAGAATTAAATGACCACAAATTTAACTGTAGCAACTGTAAAGTGGAAAAAGTTTTTGCATTTTGCAAATGGAAACAAACAAGTGTAAATGGTAAGGTTGCAAAACTTTTTGCATTTTGCAAAGTTTTGCAACCAACCAAACAGGCCCAAAATCACAGATAATGTGCATCATGCCAACATTTTTTTGCATGCAGGTATGAAATTAGAGACAGGTAAATTGATTGAGAAAGTCACACATGCAATCAAATGGCTTGGCACTAGTAGATCTAGATAGATGATACATACCATTCATTCACGACATCCAATAGAACAAGTGACCCAAAATTAATGAATTAACGGAACCTTCGACCTGTGTTAACTGATCACCAGTACTGCTAAATAAGAGGATCATGACTTTTTCTTGACCAGTGATGTCTATGCATATGCATGCATATACTTCTAATTTGGTGCATAGGGAAATTTACAAATTAAGGTGATTTGTTTGATCAGCCATCCATATAACATGTACATAGTAGAGAAAGAACCATGAGCGCAGAACTTACAACTTATGATTATCACATAACAAACATCAAATAACATGACACAGAAGGTGATGTATGCAAAGGTAAGAAGTCTTCAAACCAACAGGGTTCTGTTAAATGATGAACATTTCAAGAGAAGTAGATCAGAAAAAAAGGGACTACGAGGACAAATGGATTAAGCATTCTGTAATGGCATGGGTTATCAATACATGATATGCTAATCTACAATCACATTGTGGACCAAAATATACATATCGTAAAAGATGCGAGCACTCTAGCATGGAAGCACGAAGCCACAGATCTAATCAATCACTAAACACCATAGTACAAGAAGAGATGGATACATGTTTCCCCCAAGTTCAGCATGCATGCATAAGTTAACTGAGAGTTACTATCTTTGATTTTAATCTTTGTTATGGAGTAATTAAAACAAATTTATTAAATAGGTTAGTTCAGTTAAGAAGTTAATGGGTCAAGCTTTTTAACTTGGAGACATGTTCTTAATCATGTCTTATGATGTTATTAGTTAGGATCAGTTACAAACCCCAAAACTAATATTTTTAATGATGTAAACCCTACATATAAATTGCTGGATGTGATCAAAAAGAAGTGAAGAGATGATGAAGTGAGTTTTGGTTGAAGGCGGAGGTTTGCTCGTAATCCTTTCTTCTATATCTTAGATTCATCTCCCACTTCTCTATTTTTCTTCACTTTTCATATCAACAGAGCAGCTTGACTTCTTCTTAAATCAGCTTCCTCCACTAAAAAAACCCCAAATTCCAACCTAGGGATCTTGCAACCTATGTAGCATGGATACCTCATTGAAGTAGACATACCCGTATCATATACTTTTTGATACTCGGATACTCCGATACTTGACTAGTGCATATGTCAAATAATGTTCTTAACATATCATAAAATCTGTACTGCATCCTAAAGCGTATCAGAGATATCAGCATAACCAAGAATACAAAGTTAAACAAAAATATGATTTCATATGAAGAGTTTATAGCTCTATTATTTGTAGATACATTGCATTTATATAATTGGACTAGTTTCTACGGCTCCCATAATTATTGATTTACATGACTCAAAAATATTTCATAACATTCAAAATATTTTGTTTTTTTAAGTGTTCGAGCCTCAGAGATTCATGCCACAAATAATGAACATTAAAACATATACATTTTAATTAATAGGGTAAATAGCAAAAGACCCCTTGTACTATTGATCATGTAGCACCAAAATCCTCTAAACTAGGTTATTAGCAAGAATACCCTCGGAGTTGAAGGTGCTTAAATTTTTTTTACCAGTTTTGCCCTTCCCATTTTTGCCTTCCTCCTTATCTCCTTTTCACTCTTCCTCACCTGCTTCTCAAAAACTCATCCTTTAAACCAAACTTAGACCATCTTTTTCCCTCCTGCCAAGACTCCTCTCTCCAAGCCTCCCTCATGTCACTCTCCTCTCTCACTCCTCTCACCTCTTTTTTCAAAACTTATCCTTCAAATCAAGATCAATCTCCAATCAAACTTCGTTCTCCTCCCCCCCCCCTCCCTTATTCAAACCCATACCCAAACCCAAAAATAATACCTCCAAAGCCCAAAATTTTTGTTCTCTCTAAATCCAAACCTAACACTGAAATTTGTTATCATTGTTGCAATTGAGAGAGATAGGGAGAGGGAAATGGAGAGCGAGGAAAAGATCAAAAAGTTTTTTGAGAGAAAGGGCGAAGCATCGCGAGAAGAGATATACACAGAGAGGAGAGAGGTTCATGAAAAGAGAGGAAAGCGCAACATTAAAAAGAGAAAAAGAAAAGGTAATATTGGGAATATAAAAAAATCTTGACTCTAAACTTTAAGTTTAGGTAATTCTACTAATAACTTAGTTTAAAGGTTATTAGTGCTCTCATGTCAATAGTAGAGGAGGTATTTCTGCAATTTACTCTAGTTATTATTGTATACTTATGCATGTACTATGTCATATTTTTATCCCATATTGTATATGTGCATCGTATATTACACGTGTGTCTATGTATACAGACACACAAAGTACAAATACATGCATATTATATTTGTTGTATCCATGTTGTATCGTCTAATGGTTTTTCAAAATTAGTCATATCCCGGTGGCTGTATCGTATCATACTCGTCCTATATCTATGTCCATGCTCCATAGCTTGCAAGTCAAGATTACCTTAATCTGGTATTAGAGCAACTCAAAGATGTCTTTATCCTTTTCTTTCTAACATGGTAACTAATGAGAAAATTTTGAAATGCATTGCTGATTGAATTTCAAACTTTGAGAGTGGTGTGAAAAATATCAAGGGGATGGTACTCGTTCTTTTTAGAGACATGAGTTATCACCACCACCCTATTTCCTTACAACTTTGTCATCCTCATCCTTGTCTTTTTCACTAGAATTAAAGCCTCCAATCACCCTACTCCCACCATTTCAACCAATGGTAGCATTGAAAAGGAGAAGGTAAAGTCGATTAAAGCTGAATTGATCTAGTGAGCACTTAAAAAACTATCGCCTCAACCATGGAAATTTCCAATCACATTTGAAGACCAATCCAAAATGGAGTCTTGTGAGACATCAAACAAAGAGAAAAAAAAAAAACCACCCTCAATCTTTATGTCCACTTATATCAAACTTCAGAAGTATTTTCATTATCAAAACCGACCGATGGGAGGTTTTCTCCCATGACTCCTTCACAAACTTTGTTCGTCCATCCGTCTATCTTCATCTGCAGAAAGAGAAAGAGAGAGCAGCTGGTGCAGCAGCGCTCCTCTCTTCCCTCCAGGCCCCCCCCCCCCCCTCCTCCTCCTCCTCCTTCCTCTTCTTCCCTCTCCTTCCCCCCTGCCCCTCCTTCCCCCCTCCTTCCCTCCCCCCTCCTTCTTCCTCTTCTTCGCCGGTGGAATTCGGTCAGTTTCCCACCGCAAACGCGGTATACTAGTTTTATATCACCATAATCTCTGCTTTGAGTACAAGAAAGAAAAGGATCATACTGTTCACTGTGAAGCAATAATTCCAGTACCCCTACCATATTGTCATTATAATGTTATATAACCAAGCACGAACTGAGGGTGAAAGAAAAATTAAAAAATATACATAAATATAAATTGATTATTTACCATATGAACATCAAAGCATGAAATTTGAGTCCCCGAGGAGGCATAGATAACATCTTCATTTCCTGACATAAAAGAAAGAAAAAAAGGAATGATTTTGCAAATAACTTCAAGAAGACCTAATTAATAATTTCATCATATCATATACAAACTAGCAAACAAACAAAGAAACAGAAGATGATCGACCTGCTTTGAAGCATAGAGAAGAGACTGGCTCCTTGGCGACATCGATGGTAAAGATGACATCTTTGCAGCGCAAATCGAACCAGCAGATGCAGCCGTCCTCGGCGGAGGAGGCGACGACGCCGGGGCGACAGCGGGAGGCGATGCAGCAGGTGAGCGCGGCCTTGTGCCCCTTCAGTCGCCGGGCCTTCATTTCCGCAGCCCCCTTCCGCCGCTTCTGATTCGGGTCTGTTGAGAAGAACTAGCATACGGGCTTGCCCGGCATCGGCATCAAAATGTTGGCCCATTGGGCCGTGCCGTAGCTTTTGTAAGATCCACCATAACTGGATCGACTGGGATCTAAACCCGGTCCATTTGAGAACCCCAATCCAAAATTTGATGGAAATGGGATTCGGACTAATCTAGTTCTGTTTTTTCTCCCAACACACCAATTCAATTCCCGTTGGGTTAGGAATCCGAAAAGATGTTTTAACTTTTGTAACACCCCGTTCCTAGAATACGTACGTAGATACGTATTCTGATTTTTCTAACATATTTCTTTGATTTATCTTGTATTTATTTTTGTTTTATGATTATTGGTGTGATTGTTTTCTATTGGAGTTGGATTCGCGGACCAGAGTCAGCCCTAAACCTAGGGCCCGAACCTAGTCATTGCTCGAATTGGCATTTCTGACCGATTTCAATTTCAAACATCGTTTTCCAATATTTTAGATTTTTCATGATTTTTTAGAATTTTTCAGAATTATTTGCAAAATCTTCAAAACCGGTATCGGTCGGCATCGCTGACTGATTCCCAGATTTTTAGTTTTCAAATGGAATTGAATTTTTAGAAACGGCTTTCACATTAACTTTTAAAATCTTATTTTCTAATTAAAAGCATTTTTTTGAGATTTTTCAGAATTTATCGAAAATTTACCGGTTTTGCTGTCGGCGGTACCGTCAGAAAATTCCAGAATTTTTAATTTGAAAATTACATTAAATTTCTCGAATCTGATTTCACCTGGCATCTTAAAATAATATTTTCTATTTTTGAGAATTTTTCGGAGCGATTCTGAAACAGTCGAATTTTTACCCTAATTAAATAATATTATTTTTCCCCTTCACTCTTCATTTTCTTTCCCTCCCAAAGTCAACCCTGACACAGCCACTCCCCCCAATCACATCACCTATCACCTATGTCCCATCACATCAATTTCCATTTTTAAATAAACCATCTCTTCCCCCCTTTTTTCAACAAAATCCTTTTTATCTTTTTCTTTTTCTTTTTCTTTTCCTTTTTCTCTTTCCCCTTCTTCTTTTTTTTGCTTTCCTCCCTGGCGCCCGACGAGACCAAACCCCCTCCCTCCGGTGCCCTAGTGGGGGACTGACCGCCGCCGACACGTCGCCGGCGGCCATGCTCGGCCAGGGGGCCTCCTGGCCCCCTGTGCATGGGCGGAGGAGGTGGCGGCAGCCCCCTCCCATCACTCTTTCTCCCCCTCTGTTGGCGAGCCGGCGACCACTGGCCGGAGAGGGGGCCAGTTTTCCCCCTCTCCCTCCTCTCTCTCTCTCTGATTTTTCCCTCTATCCCCCCCCTCTTTTTCTTCTCTCCTCCCTCCCTCCCTCCCTCTCTCCCTCTCTCTCCCCCTCTCTTTTGGGTGGCTGGCGGCCACCCCAGCCTGCGCCGGGCATAGCGGCCTGCGCAGTGCACTGCGCCTTCCTGGCCGCAGCCAGGGGGCGGCAGAGCAAGCCCAGGCCGCCGGCCTGGGCTGGCGTAAGCAAAGGGAGGGTTGCTGCCCCCTGTCCTCCTCCTCTCTCTCTCTCTCATCTATCTCTCTCTTCTCTCTCTCATCTCTCTCTCCCCTCTCATCTCTCTCTATCCCGGTTCCTCTCTCCCTCTCCTATTCTCATTCTCTCTCTAAAACCCCTCTCTCTAGACTTTCTCTCTCCAAATCTCTCTTTCTCTCTAGACTTTCTCTTTCTACTTTCTCTCTCTAAAATCACTCTCTAGCCTCTCTAGACTTTCTCTCTACTTTCTCTCTCTAAAAATCCCACTTTCTCTCTAGAAATCCCTCTTTCTCTCTCTAGACTTTCTCTCTCTAAACCTCTCTTTCTCTATCTCTTCTCTTTCTCTCTATAAAAAAATAATATATGTATATTTTAATATATGGATTGACGGTGTGCGCATATTTCTGGTGTTTCGGGATTTCTCGCGGTTTTTCCAGTATTGAGGCGAGTACAGTTTCTTTTGAACATGCATCTATTTTGTCATTATGGGAGTACATCCCTTTTGATATTTCATGTTTTATTATCATCGTTCCATGTCTAACAACTGTTATCCTGCTTTTATACATGATATGTAAGTTGATATGTATAACACCGACACTGATATTTGACACCGATATTTGCCATGCTATATTTGACACTGATATTTGTCATGCTATATTTGACACCGGTACTTGCCACGCTATATTTGCATATGATACCTAAAACCGGTACTTGCCGTGCTATACTTAACGATTGACATTCTACCATCTGGCGCTAGTATATTTGATCTGATATCGTGACACCTGACCGGATACTATAACACTTGACACCGTATCTCCTTGCATATTCATGGCTATCACTTTTACGGGGACATGACTATTTTATTATTACCAGACATTTGATACTCCTGAACTCCTATACTCCTGTATTCCTGAACCCCTGAAAAAGGGTGACTCCTGATATTATACTCCTGTTGACCCCGTAATAGGATAACTATGAATATAGATTACTGTGAATACCTTGTGGACATTATTACTGGACAAATTCTAATATTAGACAACTTACACTGGGATGGGAGAAACTGATGAGTACCGATATAGTCTCCATGTTTATGATGGTCTTATAGTGTCGCGCGGCCATATACTTGGATTCGACCTGGAGGCCACCAGGCATTTCCGTGGGGTGTACTGGCACCCCTACTCCCTTACCTGTCGGTTGTACCATAAGCCCGTGGGCCTATTCCTGTGGGAGCGGTGACATCCTAGTCCTGTTCGGGCGTACAATAAGTCCCGGTACCTAGCGGTACGTTCTGGCTCAGCACTGGATACTCCTTGACCGTTGTCCCGGGCATATATGGGACCTATTCTAAGCATGGTTTGTTGATCTCCATCAGTTTTCAATAACTTACTCCTCGGTCTGTATGCTGAGGTATGTAGGATGGGACACATACCGATGTATTCAAATCAGATGAGTCTTAATAATTAATAATAACATGCTCCTGATATATGACTAGTTATACTCTTGGTTTATACTGCTCACCACTTAGACATGTGCTATCTTGTAGGATTACTTAATTGCTTTCATACTGTTTCATTATTATATTGTGAAGGCAAAGTCAGCTTATATAAACTCAGATTACAGTGACATGATGTACAGGGTAGATATATGAGAGTTTCCTTATTTGGATTATTCCTTCGACGTACTAACCTCACAGATCGGTAATGTGGGCTATATAACTGATTTTCTTGTAGTTACTTTATTTATTGTCTCATTTCATATTCATATGTGCTTATATTCACGATACACATTTCATGTACACATATATCTGTTATGCACGCCACCTGTCTTTATTATATGTACTCGTTGGGGTTGCTAACAACCCTAGATTCTCATGTCCAGATCCTGGAGTCTGGACCATAGCCCTGCTGTACCTGATCAGAGTGGTGCAGCGAGAGCGTGGATTAGAAGTTGCCTATTTGGACCCTTCTTCTTTTAGCCTTTCCCTGATCGGCTCGCGAGATCCTCATCTTACTACTCGTGAGTACTTTCCTGTATTTCATATTGTGCATCCTACTTTTGTGCTTCTTAGTGATCATATATTCTTCAGATATTATATCATGCCTTGTGATAACTATGTACTCGTGTTATTATTGCTGGATTGTGTGTTACCACTGTGCTTTTGTACTCTGATTATTGCCTGTACTGATACTTAGCGTATATACGTGAGGGTATCTCCGACCTGCGTATATACGTCGCAGTAACGTATCCGTACCTGCGGGATCGGGGCGTTACAACTTTCAAGTGAAAAGCAAGTATTACAAGTATACCGTCATTAGGCGGTGGGAAGCCCACTGACGACGGTGGTGTTAGAGATAGAGAGAGGGACGGAGGGGAGAAAGGTGGAGAGCGAGAGAGAGAGAGAGAGAGAAGAAGGGAAGGAGAGCTAGCGACAGAGAGGGAGAGGGGAAGAGAGGAGAGGGGAAGAGGGAAGAGCCAGAGAGAAGGAAAGGGGAAGAGGGAAGCTGGTGGGTGGCAAATTAGCGCAAGAGAGGGAGAGGCGGAGAGCGAGAGGAAGAGGGAAAACGGATGAACGATACAATTTGTGAAGAAGTCACAGGAGAAAATCTCCTTTCAGTCCGTTTTAATAAAGCTGGATCACAATAGTACCGTCTTTATTATTATCATATTCTGGTATTTTCCTAATATTTTTTTGATACATGGAATCATTCTCCATCACTATTGCCATAATTTTTTTTGTTGTCATAATGTTTTCTTCTTTTCATATTTCTAATGTATAATGGGGATTCATTTCTTGCTCTCCATCAACTGCTGAGCTGAATGACTTGACAAATGATCAGTTTGATCTCTATCACACGTATAATAATCCGCACCAATATCTATTAGGTAAAGAATCAGAGTGTCAAAGTTCATACCGGAAGCAGCAATATCATTATCATATCTTAATCTCTTCTTGGTCCTTTCTTGATACGAGGGATTGGCTTCCTCCACCTCTAGTTGGTACCGTAATATATTTTCTTTGGGTATATTCTTCTTTTCATATTTCTCTTGCCTAAATAGAGATTTATTTCTTATTTTCCATCAACCATTAGAACTAAAATGACATGCTAAATAAAACAATCTAATCCTACGAGGTGTTTATTGTCTCTGCTGAACTATATTTTCCTAATATTCACTCTTATAATTTTGAAAAATTCTACTCACATCCATCTTCTTTCCAGTCTATACTCATCCTTCTCTTTTCACCCACCTATCAATTTTAAGTTATTATAATTTGTTCTATACACACCTAAAACTTCTCAAAATATCATTTTTTTTCTTATCATCAATCAGATTTAGAATTAAAATTACTTACTGAACCCCATCAAAATAAAACTCTTAGTCTTTTCTATTTTCACTTGACAAATTACTGACATTGAGACGTTTGCAAGACAAGAAGCATACAACCGAAAGGAGCATTGCGATGGCAGGGATGGCAAAGCGTCATCCCCAATCGAATGTATCTTGGACATACGACATGAGAGAGTTCCCCAAGAGTCTTCCCCTGCATTTGCCGGAGCACCGCCATTGGAAGAACAAGCTCTTTTTCTTGCTTGTTTTCTCTTCCTCGTTGGAGCAAGGCAGATCATCCTCCAACTCCAGTTGATCGGCGCAAATGCTTGCGAGGATGGATTGTAACGGGCATGACCTATAGAAATCAAGTAGGGAGGGAGAAATAAAAAAAGGTTGGCATCCATGCAAATAACACTGCCCATAATGTCTGAGGCGGAACTAGGAATAAATTTTAGGATGGGCTGCAATTTTTTATAACATATACTTATGAATTATAGGAATTTATCAAAGAATAAAACAGTATTCTCTACTAAATCAGGAGTAGAACTAGGAATAAATTTGCTAAAAGAAAGCTAAATAGAAGGGGGTCTAACACAATATATGAAAAAGAACAAAAATAAAAATGAGTTTAAAACCAATATATAAATAATGGGTCGGGCTGTAACCCAATCCAACCACTACTGGGTCCGCCCATGCATAATGTCAATCCCAGAAATCCCTGGAGGACAAGTTCAAGAAAATACCAGAAGGTTATATAAGCACTTTTTGTCCTTAGTCATTTCAAATTCAAATGGAATTTCTTTTTAGCAACAATTATTCCATTTATTGATAATTGCTGATAATATTACAGCTCTCAGGACTCAAAAAAATTGTGTTCCCAGAGGCACTGATCTTTATTTTCTTGTACTATGTACGTTTCTAATATTATGTAGCTGTGAGACTAATACAGATTGTCGTTCCTTTTCCAGGATGATTACGGAAAATATTAGCTTGATGATTTAATATTTCAAATCTTTAAGATAACAAATATGCAATTTGGAAAATAATTTCTTTACTGGCAAAGTTCTTTATATGCCTAAACTCTTTAGGATGCTGATCCAGATCACTATGCACTTCTCGAATTTCTTTTTGTCCAATCATATGAACCTTAATGTGATTTTATCAAATCGTAGATCTATCATGTGAGAATTGATGAAACTCATGGAGAATTATTTAATAAAAAGATTTTTTTTTTTTTCATTCCGCCATTAGATGCCGAACGGACATAGATTATTCGGATGAAATGTTTCGAATGGAAATAAAAATTCTTTTCTGATTTGTCGAATCAAAATCGTGGATAAACCCATTTGCACTATTTAAAAAAAAAAGACAAAAAAATGCCTCGATCGAAGGCACAAAGAGATTATCTGAAACACCTGAACCTCCATCTTCAGCGTCCATTGATCGAATTAAACCCTTGAAGGAGATGAAGAGTTTTAGGTTTTAGAGAAAATTTTAATATGGGTGCAGAAAAAAATGCTAGAAATCCTTGAAGAAGAATGAGAGGGAAAAAAAGAAGGTAATTTAGACTTTTCATCTAAAGATGAAATTCTAATTCAAAAAATCATTTTAGGGATGAGGGTAGACAATAAAGAAGAGGGTGTGAGTAGAATTTCACCACTTTTAGTGTAAGTTTATTCGTTTTTTTTTAGGAGAATTGTATTATTTCTTTTAGGGTAAATTGGACAAAAACCCCTTGTACTATTAGACTTGTTGTGCAATACTCCCTACTAAAAAAACTGCACCTTTTCCGTGGGGCTAACTCTGCCAGTGTTGCTGTTATGGAAGCACGCGCATACCATGTAAAATTATATTTAATCAATTAAACATTGTTTTTCTCAATATCCCTATTAATTAATAATAAAACAATTAACTTTAAAAAACCTAATAAAACTTGTAATTAAAGGAGGTGGGGCCCGCCTCCCCTCCCCTGGCCCGCCTCGTCTCCCCCTCCTCCTGGCCTATTCCCCTCCCTTTCTCCCTCCTTCTCTTCAACGCTGCCGCCAAATCTGGCGGCGGCGTTGAGCAGGGAGAGGAGGTGGCCCCTCCCCTTCCTCCATCTTCCCCCTGGCCGTCCAGATCGGGCACCCAGGGAAGGAGGGAGCAGGGGAGGGGCCCCTTGCCCCCCCCCCCCCCCCCCCCTATGATATAGATTCAGTAAGTAGTTTCACTACCCATTAGTTTTCAAATCGGTTAAGCGGAAGGCTTAAAAATCAAGTTTTCGGTATTCACTACCTTCAAAGGTTAAGACACCTCCAATTTGTTGTGTGATTTAAGCACGTGGTGTCTATGATTACTTCTAGGGATGCCAATGGAGCCTCATTGCACAAATTTGAATCCTAATTTGATTGGAATTTTGAGATTTTAATCCATTAAATCACATCCAATAGTTTTTTAGTTACGATGTCAATCTTAAATCAAATTTAATTACCTATTTGATGCGGATCTTTGATCAACAAAACTTGTAACCTAATAATCTAATAACTAAGGGAAAATTGCAGAAAAGGTACTCAGCGTTTGAGCTAATATCAAATTAGATCCCAATTTTGTTTTTTTTTTTTCTCAGAATGGGTGCTCAAGGGCTCACTTCCGTTAAATTTAAGTGTTTTCTATTAAATTCAAATTACGACAAGTTAAAAGAGTGCAGGGGAGACCCAAAAAAAAAAATGGATGGAGATAATACGACAAGATATAGAGGCTAAAGGTCTTAGTGAAGAGCTCGATAAGAATGAGTGGAGAAAGCTGATCCATGTGCTTGATCCGGCGTAATTCTCTTTTGGTTCATGTAGCCTACCCCAAATATTTGGGACAAACGGCTTAGTTGTTGTTGTTGTCATCGTCCATGAATTCAGCTTTGTCGACTCACGTGCGTGCCACGTGTTATAATTTTCTGACCAAAATACCCTTCTCTTCCACACCCCCCACCCCCGCCAAATAGGATATATTGTATTCATCAACCAAATGTAACATGTATAGAGTGTTCATCAACCAACTCACACACAAGAAATACCGTTTTTGAATAAACGTGTAAGCACATGATATAAAACAATATATCATGAGATTTTATTAACATCCCACAAAAGAGGTATGTGCCACACATGATCAAATCTCCAAGCATGCGTGTGCGTGTGTTTTTCTCTTGTGTTTGTGTAGCATCAAAGAAAAGAAAGAGCAATGCTAAATTTTGTTGTTCCGGCGGAGCAAAGATCATTTGTCAAGCGAATGAAGTGATCATGAGCGGGATGAAAATGGAACGAAGAAGTGGCGGCCGTTTTCAAGCGTTTTCCTAGATGAGGGAGAACTGGGATTACATCTCGAAAATGATAAATAGATTCTCAAATTTTCTTCGCCAGAAGCGCCTAGTCACCTCCTTTCATCCATCAAGATGCCCAGCCATAAGCACCGAAAGAGGAGAGTAAGAGAAGGCCGATGATGGCAATGAGAGGGAGGGGACCTCCTCATTTTTTTAATCTTCTTTTTTAGGACAGGTGTTCCCGAACCCTCTGTCGAGCTCTACTTGCCCACTACCATTTGATTCACCTGTACTAGCAAACGGTTTCATGTTTTAGTTATTGTGACTGATATACAGGTCTCATCTCGGACCACGAGGGCCATGGTAGTGATTCTGATTTCCTTTGTTTTATTGAAGGAAGCTCGAGTTAGAGCAAAGCCCAAAATGGAAAAACCAAATAATTGTTTAGCCACCATGGAATGATTCAAGGAGGAGCTGAGGATGTTTCCAATACTAACAGCCATTCCCGCGAAGCGGGAAGATTCTCCCCTTACACACATAAACATACACGCGTACACAATATCATAATAACAATGACCTCGTTAATACCATGATTTCACAGAAAAAAGTCTTATTAAAATTTCAATGCAAACTTGATGTGACTAGTCAGCCACAGAGGTAAAAAAAAAATATCATACATGCTCTCCATCCATAATAAAATATCTTCATTAGCACGCAGGTGGTAATTTAGGGGTGGCCAAACGGTTTTTCGGTGCAGTTTTTATCAAAAGAATCATAACCGCACCGTACCGATCTCCAACCACCGCGGCACCGGATCCGAACTGAAAATTCTGGTTCGAGCTCACCCCTAGATTGTATATAGGGTCTGTTTGGTTGTCGTAACTGACCGTAATTCGTATTGTAATTGGTAAAGTCTTTTATAATTATAAATGAGTTACATGTATGTAAATTTTACGGTGTTTGGTTGGTAATATAAAATTGTAAAGTGGAAAATGTATTGTACTTTACGGTGTTTGGTTGTCGTAATGTATAAGTCGTAAGTGAAAAAGTTGACCACAAAATTAACTATTTGGTGATTTTAAAAGTTTTAATACTGCAAATAAATATTAAAAAAGTTAAATATTAAAAATTTTAATATTAATATAAACAATAATACAAATTTGTATGACCACAAAATTAACTATAACTGGGCTGTAAGTGAGTGGTTACTGGTAGGGGTGGCAATTGGGTCGGGTCGGGTCTAATTGGGTCGGGTCTTAAATGGGTCGACCCATAATCGGGTCAGGTCGACCCGACCCATTTATTTATATGGGTCAAAAATCTAAACCCAAACCCGACCCAGTATTATGTGGGTCGACCCGACCCGACCCATTTGACCCATTTAACTAAATGGGTCGGCTGGGTCGGGTCGACCCGTTAGCGGTAAATGTTTTGTAGGAACCCTTGTTCTTGCATTCTATAAGTAGATGACAGTGGCATAATGTTGGTTTCAATAAGTTAAAAATCATAAAATCATGTATATCAAATGCAATGCTTCTTATTCTCTGAAATAAAGGTGAAAGTATTAGTGGGATTGAGACAAACTCAGGGATTGTTTATGCAATATATTTTGTTTATTTATGAGAATGTAGTTAAAATTAAGGGGCTTTAGGTTTTTCATAGAAGATTGTGCAATGTGTATGGTGTATTGGATTTGATGAAGAAAGGATGGAGAGCTAAATTATGAAGTCTCTGAGCGGAAATGATAAATGATTCCCAAAAAAAAATCTCTGGATCAAAAATATAAAAAGGTAAATGGGTCTTAGCGGGTCTTAGCGGGTTTGGTGGGTTTGGGTCGACCCGACCCATTTATTAATCGGGTCTGGTGGGTCGACCCGATTACGACCCAAACCCGTATAGCTTAAACCCATACCCACTTACTCTGGGTCGGGTCGGGTCGGGTCTGGCGGGTCGGGTCTGAATTGCCCCCCTAGTTACTGGGTTGCAAGTGAGTGTTAGTTGAGTTATGTAAGTCTTTTACGAATTACGGTCCAAACAAGCGCCGTAGTTGTAACTGGGTAGTAAGTCATTTACGAATTACGGAGTTTTACGCGAAACAAACGGGCCCATAATAGAATTCTTAGGCGCACATATGATATTGAGTTTGTGCCCAAGACTTGTCTCTCCCTCTAGGTGTCTTACAAGGAAAGGCAATATGTCCGTAATTTACCCGAACACTAGCGCGTATACATGTTATCATTGATTTTTCTCACTTGGCACTTGTACGTGCTTCCATCACGAGCTCCACTTTTACTGCAATTTGTTCCACTTAAACCTTGTTTAGTTTGCTTCTTAGGCGGTGATTTCTACCTCATTAATTTGTATTACAAATTGTAAAGCCACCACCTTTCTTTCATATCCTAGCTCAAAGCATATAAAGTTAGCATCTTTAGCTCATAGATGTTCTCCTTCAAGTAAAGTTGGCACATATACATGTTCTAAACAAATTTTGACAAGTTTACAAGGAATACTAAAGTTTCATAGCTTGTAATTTATTTCATAAGCTTCTTGCTTTATGTAGAACTTTCACAGTCAGTTGTCTTTCATGCATAAAATTTAACAAGCTAGTGTTATTAGTAATTTAACAATTTACAATCTTTCTAGCTTGACAAGGAACTCCACAACTTAATAATCGGTCACTTATCAAGAATCTTGAACTAAAATAATTCAAACTTTATGATTATAATCTTGCCCTATTAAAAGTATTCTCTTTTAACATGAGCACAACACACATAAAACACACGCGCGCGCACAAATACCTATAGAAAGACACGTTTGGTAAATAACCTTCTTATTTCTAGCTTGTTTCTTTCTCCTCCTTTCGTTTTCTCCCCTTTCTTGCTTATGCGCAACTAGAAGAGAGAATAGGGTGGGAGGAGGTGGGACTCAAGAAGAAAGAGAGAGAAAGGTAGGGAATTTACGCGCGCGCGCGCGCACATATATATATACATACCGCAACTGTTATCTAAGAGAACTCTCTTAAATGGCAGCTTAAAACTCCAACTTCTCACAAAAAAAAATATTGGCCGCAATTGTAAGTCGTAAAACGAAAATAAAAAAAGTTAATTGTAGCAGGGAAAATATGTTGTATTTTATGGTATTTGATTGGTAATGTGAAAATATAAATGAGAAATATATTGTGCTTTATAGTGTTTGATTGGTAATGTAAAAGTGTAAGTGAGAAACTATATTGTGTTTAACGGTGTTTGGTTGGTAATATAAAAGTGTAAGTAAAAAAGTGGACCACAAAATTAACTGTAGAAGTTATTTAAATATTACAAATATTATTAATTAATCTATTATTGAAAATTAAAATATTAATGAATTTCAGATAAATATTAATAATTTTAATATTTGTTCGACTCAAATCTCAACAAAACATACCAGTTTTAACATATGTTATGCTGTTGGTTGGTGCAATTAATTACATAGTTCATATCAAAGTGCTTCTTTTTCTTTTCAAATGAAATAGCAGTCATCTCTGTCCAGATTTGATCTCACAGGGATAAAGTGTTCTCTCTAAATTGTGTGCTCAAATTATGTGATTGTCAAGTGCGAGATTCAGACACCGATAGATGCACATTTTTGCGTCTAGTTTTGTTTGTTATCCATTGAGAAAACTGAAAATGAAATGGCTGACTGTTTAGATGTCGACGAACAAATGAACAATATAGAATGAGTAGGAATTGTTCTTTGCATGTTTAATGACAAGGACACCAACTGAACTGAGAAACGGAAATTTTGTATTGGTCACCTACATGCTTAGTTGCTTGGTATTGAAGAAATCATAAGCACAAGAATGGAAAAGTTTACACCAAAAGGAAAGGGATGTGAGATATGTCCATTTCATGCATTCAAAAATATATTGCAAGGTTGTTACTCTGTCTGACTTTGTTTATGTTTTGCAGGAACAAAATAATTTTCTATTTTTCTTCCTGCATATTAGTTTCCCTGTAATTCCAAACAGTTTGCTATCATCAAAAATAGAAAACCATGCGCAGGTGAGCAGACAGGGAGAAGAATATCAGGGGCAGTTGCTAGCTTTTCTCTCAAGTAAGCTTTGGATCATATTATTATTTACGCACACTGTGCTGTTGGAAAAAGACTGGAGCATTGTGCTTGGAAATAATCCAGTTTTGGTGACATAATCACCAGAGAAGTCATCAGTACTCTTTCCTTTTTATCATTATCAGCCGCAGAATTTGTGATATCATTATCAGCCACCAGACCTTGTAACATGCAGATGTAGTCACAAACTTCGCAATTATTTGAAAAGTTTATGAATTACAGCAACAAGATGTTGGTATCGAATAATTGATCAAACCTTGTCAACCGGTAGACTTTTGAGCAGTGAGATGCTTGGGAACATGTGAGATGGCATTACGTAGCAAGGTGTCATGTCCAGGCAAACTATAAATTACCCGCGGGTCTACGTGGTGTATAAATTTCAATTTGTATGGGAAAAAAATTAGAAAAAATAGAAAAGGAAAAGAGAGACAGTAGAGAGGATTCCCCTTCTATGTATTCATGTCATGTCCAGGCAAAATGCATATGTAGGTAGCCTATCAACTGGTTGGTTTGGAGCGGATACAATAGTTATTAGACCCGGATTCGATGACTCTCGGGTCTAGAATAACTGTTCTCATGCCCATGCCGTTTAGTGAAGGGTCCAGTCTTGATTATCCGATGCAACTCGATTACCTCACACTTTAGTTTTGCCAAAAAAAAAAAAAACCTCAAGATTTCACAACCCTAACCTAATCCATCTAACTCAAACCCTAACCTAATCCACCGGTGCCGCCCCATCCTCCTCCTCATCCAGCATTGCCACAGTTAATCCGCAACGCAGAGCCCCACCCTCCCAATCTTCTTCTTCTTTTCTTCACAACTCATTCACCCATCATCAAGTGAACACATCATCCACAATCATCTTCAACTTCCTCGTCATTGTTGACAATCTCAGATCTCCTCGCCTCAGTCTTGTACTCGCTTCGAGCTTCTCGACAACCACCCGCTACCCCCATCGATAACTACCGCTTGGAATCAACCATCAACTTCACCTCGAGTCGACCGCCGATCAGATCTGACCTCGTCTACAAGATTCGACTTCGATCCGCTGTCGCCGTCGATCCGAGTTCACTCGAACTCGCTGCCTACAACCTAGCTTCTCCTCGACGAGATCGCCCATCATCTTCGCTGATTTCCCTCAACGTCGCCATTGTCATCCTTGTTCAGTAAACGACTGTGAGAAAAAGAGGGAGGCGATGGAGAGAGTAAGTGAGAGGGTTAAGGTTAGAATTATTAATTAAACAGGTTGGGGTCTAATCGGGTATGATTCAAGTAAAATCAGGCCCGTTTACTAATACGGTAAATCGGTCTGGATCATATTTAGGTCTGCGGGTATAGAACTGGTTACCATACCCATCTAATCCGGTATGATACGGGTCAGGTACTGACCCGACCCATTGACATACCAATACCTGGACCCAACCATTTAGCCATTTATCAGGTTGGATTTCAAAATTTAACTTGAAATTTTCGTTCAATTTGGGTTTCGGATATGAATTTTACTCGAATAGAAATCCGATAACCTATTTAACAATAGTTATGCGACAATGAATACCGCATCAGCGAACCTTGTAATAAAGATTAAACTGATACCTCTTCACGTACCTGTTTAGTTATTTTAAGTAAATTATCGAGGTAGATAGCAATAAAAATTGTTCACATGAACATAAGCTACTAATTTTTACGAGTTTTTCCATAGGATCATACTGAACTGCCAGCAATGTAAAATAATTTGCATAAACGTATTTCACATGCGAGTCCCACCCAAATAGATGAAGGATTTTGACCCAATCTAAAGTCTAGATCAGGTTCCCTTATCAAAATGTGAACTCAAATGATCTTTTTCGGGCGTGTTTGGTTGCAAGAAAGTAGGCGGAAGTAAGAAAATGGAGAAGTATAATTGCTCATTTCCCTATCAATCCAAACACCGGAAAAGAAAATAAGAAAACTCCTTTTCTTTTTCTCTTTTCTTTTTTATACAACCATTTCCTCACTTCCAAAATGTTATAGTTAATTTTGTGGTCATATAAATCTCATTTGTAATAAGTTGTAACTCAAAACATTAATTTTTTGATCATGTAAATCTCACTTGCATTCTAATTACAGTCTATTTTTTATTTTCTTAATTAATTTTTATTTTAATATTATTTTACGGTCAACTTTGTGGTCAACTTTTTCACTTCTACTTCCACATTACCATCCAAACACCGGAAAAGACATAACATTTCTAAACCACACTTCCCAACAACATCCAAACACCAAAAACTTACTAATCAATTCCCAAGTTTCAAGAGAATTATTACCACTTCCTCACTTCTTCACTTCCTCACTTCTACTCTTAACCAAACAGGCCTTCTTGAACTCGACCTGAACCGTACCTATTTACACCCCGAGTTAGAGGCTACAGTTTTCTGCTGGACATGTGAAGGAAGGAAGCATAATTAGTTTCTAGAGCAATCAAGAAAGCTTCAGTACGTGAAGTGGACAATGGGATAATCAACCAAATTTCCTTTATTAACAAGAAGAAAGGTTGCACGTTTATCGCACTTGTATTGATGCCCAAAACGCTAACACGTGAGTAGGGGCGGAACTAGATGTTGGCTGGGCTAGTCTACAGTCTGTCCCACTTTTACATATTATCTTAGACCCTCTTTTATTTTAGTTTATTGAGAAATTTATTCCTAGTCCAGTCTCTGATTTAGTAAAAAATATTATTTTATTCTTTTGACAAATTCATATATTGCACAAGCATATGTTATAAAAAATTAAAGTCACCTTAAAATTTATTTCTGATTCTGCCATGTACCGTGAAAACATTAGAGGAGAATAATTTACTATACAGAATATTCCAGTCGTTGGTAGCCAGAATAGTCTTGATGCAAGTGATGACGCATTCAAGGATGTGTTTGCGTAAATTCGAAGCTACTCGCACTGTTAGGCTTTTTAAGTACATGCCATGCGAGCTTGCGGCTGTTTTTTTTTTTTTTTTTGCTTTTACTCTTTAGGCTTAGTTTGGCAACGGAGTTTCTCAAATCGGGGTTATTTTTCATACAATCTTAGTTTCTTAAACTCTACTCAAACTAGATTTCACAAATTCGTAAGGTTTGAAGAAATCCAAACCTCGAATTTTCACACTCTATTTTTATTTTCAAACAAGATCCAGCTTCATTAACTTTGTTTTAAGCCTTGAACTCTCTCAAATCTTAGTTTAGAAAACTAAACCTTGTTCTCAAAGACACAAACAAGTAGGGAGGCCAGAAGCGTATTAAAAGTTATACAGGGAGGGGGTTAGCTCCTTCGCGTGAAGGACCATCCTGATCTTTCGCGCGCTGTAGGTCGTCCATCACAACTAATGGACAGCCCGACGGGAAGAGAGAAAAATGCGTTTTGTGGTCCACCACAAAACGCGTTTTTTCTCTTTGAGATCACGAAACGTGTTTTTCTCTCTCTCCCTGTCAGGCTGTCCATCAGCTGTGATGGACGACCCACAGCGCGAGAAAGACTGTTCTGATTCTTCGCGCAAAAGAGCTAACCCGCTGCCATAATTCATAATTCATGTGCTTGTAACACCTTCACATTCTGTCACACGTTACACCTTTTTTTTTAGTGTGATCTCTTTGAACTTTTGAATCCACATGTTACCTTTAATTAGCATGCTGTCGAGACTCATCCTACCACGTTAAGGTCGCACAAAGGGGCACCTGACTCCGCTGTAATTAGACTAATGAGGATATGACACGTGTGAATCCCCCGACATGGATGATTACTATTTAATGCAGATACAAGATACGTGCGTTAAGCAATTTCTCATGATCAAAGTTAGATTAGGGGATTAATTAAAAGTTTGACAAAGTTTTAGTTAGAAGAATACTCTGATATTTCACTGCTTTGCACGTAAATACTCTATTAGTTTTTTATATGTTTGATCTAACACTCAAGTATGCTTCTTCTGTGGGATTATAAGAGACTTTACTACTGTGCTTTAAGTGCTTTAAGTGTGTATTTGACGTCATTTGTGCTTATAAATAAGTTTTTTTAGCAAATAATTTATCTAAAAGCTCCTTTCAAAAAAATTTATGCATATAAAGAAGTAGTAGTTGTGAGAAATCAATTTACGCTGACGTGGATGAGATATAGTGAATAAAATTACAAATATGAGGGTTTTTTTTTCCTAATTGTAAAGCAAAGTAGGTAGCTATAGTGAAATTTTTTAATTTCATCTTACATTAATTCTATTTATTACATGTGCGTAACACGTGTCCAGAATCTAGCAATATAGAACTCTTGCCATGGTAGTGGTCTTCATGGTCTTGCAAGGCAAGGCATAGTATGACCGATCTAATCTATTGGAGACTTCTGCATTTTTAGGCCCGGACTGCTGAACGCTGTCTACAGGTTGTATGTATGATCAATCATTAGTTCGATGTATATCAATTATCAAGAGAACCTGATAAAATGTTTATAGTTGTGATTTGCTCAGCTTAATTTTTACTGTTAAGGTCGAGACTATAATTTTTACTGCTTGTCCGATCACATAATTAAAAGATTTAAAACTGGTAAAATTGTTGGAGATTATAATTCACATTCTTGTGAGAATAGAAAAGACAAAGTTTGAGTTGGTTTAAGATTTTTAGAGTTTTTAAAATTTAGATCTCAGAGTTATGATTTTATTAAGATTACTTTAGAAGTTTTTTATTTTTTTAATAAATAAGTAATAGATTAGAAATAAGAGTTTAATTTTGAGCTGAATTTGTATTGTTTTTGACTATAAAAGAAAAGCACAGTCAATATTTGTAACGAAAAAATAAAAAAAAAGAGTGAAAAAAGAGAGAATTTGTAGTTAAAAAAAGTTGTGTGGTCTTCTTCTCCAAAAATCAATAGTGGCATAAGAGCTTGATTTTGATTCGTGTTCGCCGGATGTAACGAAGAAGGAAATAAAAAGAGCAAAAAAGATGGCTAACAAGTTGTTTCAACTTGTTGTCTCTCACCTAAAAAAACCAATTATAAGAGTTGAAGTATCAAGATGAAGGAAGTTTTGATCAAACAAAATGTTTGGGAAATCATAGAAAAAAGTTAAGAGAAAAAGTAAAAAGATGAAGACAAATTATAGTCAACTGAGAGGATCGTAACAATATATAACAATATGACAAAGTTTTTAATATATCACGTAGTTGATGAAAATGCTTTTGACAACTTTGCAAGTGAAACAACAAAGTGTGCTTGAGATATCTTATAAAAAATATATGCAGAAAAAAAGATGGAGATAATTGATCAGAAAATTAAAGTTTTCACAGAAGTGACAAAGAAAATTAAGAAGTTTACGAGTTAATGGAAGAGATTAAAGAAGCTTAAGGAACTAAAAAGTTCAAAAAGAGATACTCATAGAGTCTGAAAAATTCATGAGAACAAAGTTATAGAAAAAAGAAAAAAAAAGGAAGGAAGATGAAGAAGAAGAAGTAGAAGAAGAAAAGAAAAAGAAAGAGAAGAAGATGAAGAAGAGGAAGAAAAAGGAAGATAAGAAGAAAAAAATCATGAAAAAATTCCAATTACAACAAAATTAGAGAAACTGATGTCTATTTTGATAGAGAAGAAAATCAAGCATTTATATTAGAAGAAAAGAAAGAATTACGAAGTGTAGGAGACTGTAACGCCCTGATCTTGCGGGTACGGAGAAGTTACTGCGACGTATATACTCAGGTCGGAAATACCCTCACGTGCATACGCTAAGCATCAGTACAAGAAAAAATCAGAATACGGAAGCACAGAGGTAATGTATATTCCAACACAATAATACAAGTACATAATTATCACAGAGTGTGATCTAATATTACATCACCAAGAAACATAAAATTAAGATTTACAATATGAACATTATAAAAGTTGGTCACAAACTGTAAGGAGTTGCCATGGGCCAGCCAGGGGGAGACAAAAGAGGGGACTAGAGCCACAGCTAGTCTGCCTGCTCCACAAAGTAAGCTTGATCATCAACAGAAGGATCCACGTATGTTCAAGCTCCGAGATCTGGACATCAAGCTCCAGGGAGTCAGAAAGCTGCCCAACGAGTGGTAAGATGAGTGTCAATTGGCGTGCAAAGACAAGCAAACGTGTATCGATAAATCTGAATCATAAGCATGTATTGAAAACCGTGTCGTGAGCACAAGCATACATGAACAGATAAGGAGGCAGTAAGTAAAATAGATAAGGTAACACCACTTATTTGCTAAACTAACATAAAACTGATAAAATCGAATAAAACTGAATACGAGTCAAAACCAATCATACAAGTTTTGGTCACGGCTCCATGAGACTAGTACGTCGAAGGAATAATCCAAATAAGAAAACCCTCATCTATATAACTTTATCCCATGTCACCGTAATCTGAACGTATACAACTCGAGTTACAAAACAACACAACAAATTATATATTAACATCTTATTATAATTGGGACAGTCTAAGTTGTAGGTTTTAGTATGTATCCCATTCCACATACTTCCACTTACAACTTATAAAACCAGTTATTTAGAAACTGATAGAATTTTGACAAACCATGTTTAGAATGGGTCCCGTACTTACCTGGGACAACAACCATGGAGTATCCGGTGCTGAGCAGGAATGTACCGCTAGGTGCCGGGACTTATTGTACGCCCGAATTGGAGTAGGGTATCACAGATCTTATAGAAATATGCTTAGGATTTGTGCATACCCGGCAAGAATCAACCGAAGGAGTAGGGGTGCCAGTAGACCCCATGGAATTCCTGCTGGCCGCCAGGTGATCCCTCAAGTATATGGCCACGCGTAACATGATATGACCATCATAAATATGAAACTATTCAGGACCCATCAGTTTTCCCCAAACCCAGTGCAAGTTGCCTTATTAATAATTTATTTTATAATCACAATTTACGAGAATAGCAGGAGCAGAATAGGCTCAGGAATTCAGGTGTACATATATAACAGGAATACAGGTCACTGTAGGATAACATGTACAAGATTCCGTAAATGTGATAATCACATGTCAGGTGTTAACATGACAGGTAGATGGTGATAAGTGATATCATTACAGTGATTAGGTGATAAGTAGTAACACATCAGATGTCAAGTGATACAAGCTGGTGTCAGGTAATAGCATGTAGATGTCAATTAATAGTACAACAAGTGTTAGTACATCAAGAGAAAACATGTCAAGTGATAACGTATCAGCCAAGCACAATCAAGCGGAGCTGAGCAAGCTGGAGGCACGGACAGCGAACACTGTTTAGTCACTAATGCGCTTGGCAGAGTTACCGGGATGACTTGGCTTAAAATGCGAGTCTAAAATCCGGCAGCATCCAGCCTAGGCGAATCTAGTGAATAAAGCGTTGAGCTCTAAACATGCCTATCAGGCGATGCTAAAAATGGAACTAGCCGTTAATAAACCTCAGAGAGGTTAAGCCCCGAGGCTGAATATGTACCTGCAGAAGATGTTAGTACCAATAATATACATGCATATATGACAATCATGCAAGAGAACTGACAAGCGAGAAAGCAATCAAGCGATCATCAAGCGAAGCTAAGTGCGCTGGAGCGAAGCTAATATACAACACTAAATGCTATCACGCTCAGCGTGGTTACCACTCGCAGCACAGCTAAACGCACGTGTCACAGCATGCGTTGAAACGCCATACTACCGCTGACGGTGAAGTCACGCTCACGGAGTAACTACGCTCGAACGGAGTTCGATAAAGTGCTGACGTTAGGTCCGCCTACCAGGCGTAGCATATAAAAAGTCCAGAGAATTTTAATAAACCTCACAGAAGTTAAGCCCGGAGGCTGAGCAACAAGGGATGTAACTAAACCATTTCTAAAGAGGTTACTTAATTAAGCTTGGCTCGCAGTCACACGGTATAGTTAGTAAAACCCAGGGAGTTCAAGCAAAGCGAAAACATAATAAGCTGCACCTAATAAGGCTACGCAATTAAACTCGGCTCACAACCACACGACTTAGCTATACCTCCGACGAAGTTAGGAAACTCAGAGAGTTTAAGCCCGAAAGCTGTTAGTACCTGCAGAAGATGTTAGTGTAGGTTCACCTAGAGGGGGGTGAATAGGTGATGGCGAATCTAATGGTCACTAAATGCCTAATAATGCGGAAACTAAAAACAATTATGACCAAATAATACTTTTACACTAAACACCACGTATAACACAAGAGTGTTACCGAATTCCCCGTGAAGGGCTCTGGACAAACTACTCTAGATTCCCCTTGAATGGGTTGAGGTGCCGCGTTGGCTCTCTTGGTTGAATAGAAGTGTTAGCAAACAATCCCAAGCAAGTATATCAATTTAGCACACAATATATCAAGCATGTAAATGTGAAGACAATAATTGAATGCAAGATATAAATAAGTAAGGGAGAGAGAGAGAAAAGGCAATCGCAAACACAAGGGATTTGTTTCGAGGTTCGAGCACACTTGCTCTACATCCCCGCCTTCGACACACGAAGGATTTCCATTATGCAAGATCCCAATGGATCTGTCCTCGGTGCCGCAACACCTACAAGCCCTCGGACTCCCTAGTCCCGTACACACACAAGCCCCACAATCTTGCCGAGGTCGCACCTCAAACACGGAGTTCGCACCCGAACTCGAAACAACGCGGACACACACGTCCGCCTCCTCAAGAAACAAGAAAAGATCTCTTGGTGATCTAAACACTTTGATCACCAATAAAAGCTCTCACTACAACACTCCTATAAGATGAATAGCAATGGATAGCTCAAGTGTTTGTGTGAGAAAAACAAGGAAGAGAATGGTGGAGGAAAACTCAAAGAATCTCTTTTACACTATTGATAAAAACTCTCCTTTTAATTGAAGTATTGGCTCTAAATTTTGTGGAGAAAACCTCTGAAAACAGTAGAAAAACTGCTCTAAAAGTCTCCAAAAATCTTTGCTCAAAACAATGACCAAACCCCCAAATTTATAGGCTAGGAAAAACTAGCCGTTGGGGTCTGTCAGACCTGCCAGTCGACCCGCCGGTTGACCGCCAACGGTCAAAAATCCGACCGTTGGAGCCTGCCGGTCGACCCGCCGGTCGACCCAAAAGAACAGAGAGCACTGCTCTCAGTTCCGGTCGACCCGCCGGTCGACCCGCTCTCAGTTCTGGTCGACCCGCCGGTCGACCCGCCCACTGAACTG
The DNA here is from genome assembly GCA_038442645.1 of Agave tequilana. Lineage (NCBI taxonomy): Eukaryota > Viridiplantae > Streptophyta > Magnoliopsida > Asparagales > Asparagaceae > Agave > Agave tequilana. The sequence goes on from JAVJIF010010699.1 coordinate 42,735, forward strand.
CCAGACGTACACGGCTCTGTGCACGTCGGTCTACCGCCCGGTCTACCGCCCGGTCTACCGATCTGGCCTGTCAGCCAGTTCTGGGTCAGCACTTGGGAGAAAAATTGTTAGAGATAATCTTGTATTTTCTAAAACTCCTTTAAATAAAAACTAGATATTTTGAACCCATTAAAGTATAATGTGTATGGATATGATCCACTACACAAAAATGATGAAATATCTATGTTTTTGACATTAAGCTCTAAAAATGATTTTGGTTAAATCATATACATAAGGAATACCAAAAATCAAAATAGTATTTTTTCAAAATGAAAGTCTTTTGTAAAAACAAAACTATCAAGAGTGTGTGTGTGATATATACTTGAGCAATCCACCAACTACTCTATCCTTTACATTTTATCTAAAACAAAATCTTCTAAAAACTAAATCTTATACCTAGACACAAGTCTTGATCTTGAAGTCTTCCCTTGAAGTCTTCTCATCATCTTGACTTGGTCCAAAAGCAATCCAACGAGCTCGACTCCTCTTGAGTACTTGATGTGGTCTTGATGCATAGGCTCGTGAATCAAACCGGTGTAAGCTCCAAAATATGACTTTAAATCCTTTGTTGAAGCTCCACACCTACTAAGATCTTGATAACAAATCTGTCACTAATTAAACACAAGATCATTAGTAAACATAACTACATGAGTTGATCATCATCAAACTAAAGTGATGGGCCTTTGGGCCAACAGTTAGTGTCACACATACATAAATATAGTGTCATCTTTACTATTACAAACATTACAGTACATCGATCCAGTACAAGCTACGACATGTCCACGGATTACAACTCACACGAATCCACGAAATTACAAACACAAGTATAATACACATACCAAAGCGGGATACCCAAATCAAAGCAAGGACACTCGCCAAAACAATACAAGTCACTCGCCTAAAAGACAACCTCACGGAAACGTCGCACGCACGAGTCCCAAAGAAGGGAAATTACCGAAGCGAAAACGAACGGGGGCTCCGCCCCAAGGGGTGGCCGACCCTAGAGGTGGTGCGCCACCACCATGGGTGGATAGGGGGTGGCCGGCCCTATGGTGAGAGGAGAGAGAGTATGAGAGAGTGAGATGGAGTTGGTGGTGGTGGATTTTGGAAGAGAATGAAAAGGAAGGAGATGGAGATAATGGGGAGGGTAATGTAGGAGCATGAAATGGTGGTGATGAGGATGGTGTTATGGTGGTGATAGTTATATGTGGTGGAGAAAAGTAGAAAAGATGGTGATGAAAATAGTGTTGCAAAAATGGTGGTGATGACGTTAATGTTGTCGTTGTAGTTGTCACCAGAATAATCGCCGGAATGGTCACCAGAGTGGTTGCCGTGGAGGGAAAGCTCGACCTTGAGCTTTAGGTGGTGGTTGGCCATGATGGTGGAGTGGAGGTGGTCTTGTGGGAGGATAAGTTGAAGAAGGCTGTTTTGGAGAAGGAAATGGTGAAGGTAGTTTGTATAGTGGATTTATGGGATTCTTGGTGAAGTGGGAGGAGAAAGAGGTGGAAAAAGGTGATGAAGAGGTAGTGTAGTAGTTGTAGTTGTAGTTGTAGTGATTGTGGTGGAGATGAAGGAGGAGGAGCTGTTTATTTGGGTTTTGGAGAAGGATGGAGGATTGAAGAAGATGGAATGGAGAAGGATTTTAGTATTGGAGCTAGAATGAAAGAAGATGGAGTTTGAGGAGGGGTTTGTTACAAAATAGAGAGGAGGTGAAGGAACTTAGCTGGCCTAGGTGATGGGAGAGGGCACTTGAGTGTTTAGGATACTTTGGAAGAAGATTAAAGAATGAATTTATAAGAATTGTTTGGAAGTTGTTGGAAGAAAATGGAAGGAAAAGGAAAAAAGAAAAAGAAATGGGAAAAGGAAAATCTGATTGGTGGAGAAATTAAAAATAATTAGATTAGTGCATTCCTCAGACTCGGTCGCCGATGCAGAAAATTTTCGGAAAAACACCGGAATCGCCCGAAATTCAAGTATCTCGGAACGACCCATAAAAATTCTTAAAAATCAAGAATATTATTCTAAGAATCATGATGAAATCCGTTTCAAAATTTTTTTTACGATTTTCAAATTAAAAATCTTGAAATCGATCGTCAATACTGGTCGCCATCAAATCTCGTCGAAATCTATTAAATTCTAAAAATCTCCAAAAATATATTAAAATAGTAAATATTATTCTAAGAAATAATGTGAAAGCGATTTCTCGAAATTTGACTCCATTTGTAAATTAGAAATCCGTGAATAAACCAATGGTACCAATTAATCCCGATTTTAGGTTTTATATGAAAATAATTCTAAAAAAATCTGAAAAATCAAGAAAAATTCTAAAATTTTAGAAAACGGTATTTAAAACTAAAATCGGTTAAATCTGACTATCGAAAATGTCAAATTGATCAATACTAAAATCAGGTCCCCGGTTCAGAGTATGATTGACCCTAAGTTTGAGAATCTGGACCCGATACCAAGCAACAACATATGTAATCACAAAATGAAAACAAATACTGGAAGATAAATTGAAAAATATGATAAAAAAATAGAATATGTATCTGAGTACGTATTCCAGGAACGGAGTGTTACTGTGACCATCAAATTATGATGGAGATCATCAAAATAAAATCAAGACATGATCAAAATGAAGATAAATTCATCAAAATAAAGAGTCAGCATCATCAAAATAAAAGATAAAAATATATAAAAAAACATATTGATCACCATTAAGAAAGATTCGAAATAGGCACATTACAACAGAAAGAAATATCACGTCAGGTAAAAGCAACATTAAAAGATAAAAACTAACTGACGTATATTCAAACGATGTCAAAAGTCTATGACTTTTCACATCTATTTTGAACTGACGTCAAATGAACTATATTTAACGTTGGTTGCATTAAGAATAGGGGTGAGCAGAGTTCGGTTATAACCGAAATAACCGACCAAAAACCGAAACCCGAACCCGAACCGAACCGAACCGCTCTAGTTCGGTTCGGTTTCGGTTTTGTGTTTCAAAAACCGAACTCGACCGAACCGAACCGAATCTCTTACCCTATATATCACCCCACCCATTTTAATTTAGTGAATCATATAGTTCATAACAAAAACTAGTGAAAACTTATCTCATTACTTCTAGCATTACCATTTTTTTATGTTGAATATGTGAAAGTTATGTTAAGTACACCATCACAATTAAGAATAATATTTATATTAATATAGTTCTTTTTTTTTTTCATTCTTGCCATTAAAAGTTAGTAATAATTATGTGAGTTTTGATATAAGAGCCCAAATATAGCGTAAAAGTTTTAGAATATGAAAATTTTAATTCACATTAAGGTTAGGGTCTTTTTCTTATTTTTAATTTGGGTATTGAATATTAAAGATTAGAATATTAAAAGTTGATAATATAATGGTGATTAAAAAATGTAAGAAATGATGAAAAATATTGGCCTAACCGAAAAAACCGAAAAACCGAACCGAACTTAGTCGGTTCGGTTCGGTTACTAAGTCTAATCGGTTCGGTTCGGTTTTGCAAAAATTAGCAAAACCGAACCAAACCGACCGATGCTCACTCCTAATTAAGAATCCTCGTTAAAACCCATTTATTTTAAAAAAAAAAAATCAAACTGGATCATTTAAACTAAAAAATTCACAAGACAGCTCAACCATTTAAACTAAAAATTCACAATACACAGTTTCATCCAATTCACAGCAAAAGCAAAAAAAATTCACAACACAAAATTCACATAACTCAATCTCAATTACCCAAAATTAGCAATTTTACATTTTCTACTATGAATTGGCCCAAACAAATTACAAGGTGCAGAGTATTGAACGCAACAAATAAAAAGGAATGAAATCGAACCGCAGCTCTTCGCCTCCTCCTCCTTCTCGGCGGCGAGCTGGGTCACCTCTCCCTCCCCTCTCTTACAAAAGCTGCTCCTCCACCATTTGTACAAAAACGACAAAATCAATGAAACCCAGGTCTCAAAAACTAGAGAAACCCCAAAATTCATAAAAATTTTGGAGCTCGAGGCGGTGAGGTTACCGAGGCCGGAGGGGAGAGGGGAGAGGGCCGGAGAGGATGTTGTTCTGGAGCTCGAGGCGGGTGAGGGAGGTGAGCTTACCGATGTCGCGTGGAATGCTGTCGTGGAGGCTCTTATTGCCGACCTGGATGGTGATGTGACCGACGTCGTAGGTGACCAGATCCCAGCCGCAGGGGTCGGGCTTGATCCAGTCCAGGGTGCGGTCACCGCCGATGGCCTTAGAGAGCGCCTGCATTGCAGAGATGTTGCCGGGGTCGGTGTCGGCTTAATCCCGGTGAGAGTTACCAGCGAGAACTACTCCCGTTAGACTTATTAGTTGTAAAGTCTAATTTATTTTGGGCCTAATCAAGTCAATTGGATATTTGCACCCGCCCACTTAACCTATGTTGTTTGACCCAATAAGAATTGATCAAACCTAAATGGTTTGGGTCTAGACACGTTTTCAATTACACTTAGCCATGAGTGTATTTAAATTAGAATGTGGGACTCATTATACGTGTGGAACTAGTGTTATAAATCAAGGGCCTAGATCTATGATGAGTTGAACTAGGGTTTCTTGATACTATATATACCATGAGTAGGGTTCCCTCTCCACCAACAACAACAAGAATAATCATCTCTCTCTTAGAGCCCTCTCATCTCCTCTAAGGATAAAGAAGAGAACTTGGTGGCTGGAGAGAAGAATCCTCTCCTTCAACCCGGCGTCCTCGAGATCGTGCAACCTTCGACATCCTCTTCGTAATGGAATCAGGTATGCCTAAAACTCTCCTTCCCTTTGATCATGATAAAGAGACTTACAGTATATGTAGAACTTGTATGGAATAAATTTAGATCTAACAATTGGTATCAGAGCCTCCTCTTTATCAGATCATCGGGATCTACAGAAATTATGATCTCGATCTATAAATATCATAAAAATATCTCCTTTGATTCAATAAATATTTTGTGTCTCATATGTTGGATCAAAAGGTTAAAAGGAGTGATTTTTATTGAATTTAACATGTATATATTTTTATGAAATTTGATTTGTGTGTTATTCTACATTAAAAAAAAAAAATTGTGTGCCCTGTCTGCATGCAGGCGCTTGCAGGCGCCTGCATGTTAGGCAACGACCAAAGAAAAGAAAAGAAAAGAAAAGGGGGGGGGGATGTTAGATGCATGCGCTCGAAGCACCAGCGCATGCATCATGAAGGAGATTTCAAAGTTCTAAAAAAAAAAAAAGATATTTTGACATGGCCTGCATGCATGCAGACACATGTAAGGCAAAAGGGTTTTTTTTTTTTTTAAAGAATAATTAAAAAAATGGTTAATTATTTTGGGTTTCATGAATTAATTAAGATTATGAGATTATCTAGGATTCAGATAGAGATTGAATTTTACTCTAATAAGGAAACCTACTACTAATTAATCTCATATTTAATTTCAATTGGGATTGTTGACATTGATTTGGGTATTATGATTGAGATATAATTCTAGCCTATTAAGGATATTTTGGATAGAATTCTACTCAAATAAAGAAACCTAATCTCAATCAATCTCACATTAAGCTAATTGGGTTTTATTCAGTTTATTTAAACCCGACCTATTAAGGAAACCCATAAGTTAACCATTGCGGGTCGGGTCTGATTCAGACCCGATAAGCACTGCAGACCCGTTTGCCAATAGAAACTTTAATTAGCCGTTACGGGCTCATACGACCTCTGTTTTGGGCATGTAAACAGCCGTTTCGAAGTTCTTGACGAGCACTACAGTATTATAGGAACTATACATGACAAAACAGTAGTTAGTTGACATAAAGAAGGCATTGAAGTGTTTGTTTATCATGATTATGTGTACCCTTACATGCTTCCGCTTTATCATCAATATTTTATTGCTTATATTATCTTGCATGATGAATATTGGTGTTTATTACAGTTAATAACACACAGATAAAGATATATACATGTTCAAACTAAATAATTTATAAAGAGCTTATTTAATTGCGTATGTAGTTCATGCGGACAATAGCCGGCCCAAAGGAAGACTATTGTTTGGCCAAATTATGTACGGCGTCGGATACTTGATGTGGGTAATGCAAGTGGGAGAACCTTGATGTGTGGTAATCGGCCCAAAGGAAGGTTGTCACACTATTGGCCCATATTGCATTACCCTCATCAACTAGTCCGATGGCGGAACAAGAATATAGATGCATAAATTTGTGTGGCCTATGCGTGTGACAATCGGCCCAAAGGAAGTTGTCATTATGGCCGGCTCATTACATATATTATATGGCCAATATAGATTACTTAAACTTTAGGACCAATCCTATAAAGTGACAGTCGGCCCAAAAGAAGGCTGTTCTCTTACATAGGACCTAGACTTTAGGATATCTATATTGAGCCAGTACAGTGTTGGCATATAGAGACACAACTTGTTCTAAAAGTTTAACCGCAGCTCTATCGGTTAAACTGGTTGCATTTTCTGAAATTCATTTTTTATGGCTATTACAGTAGAATTTTATTAAATGCAATGTTTATGTTAAACTGATGAGAAATTGTACACTTATGTAGTTTTAAATTGAAAGGTACAAACTTTAAGAGGTGGTAAGACCACGTAAATGATCGTTCTTGAATTCATGCACCTAGAGTACACCTTAAAGATTGATGGATCTCTACTATCACTAATAAAAGTTCAGTAAAGAAAAGGTAAATTATGATAAGTGAGAGAGATCTTATAAGAGGTGTCTAATGGTCATAAAGTACACTATTCCTATAACTATTAGAAGTGCTATGCCTGATAAAGTCAGTGCTCACTTAGCATCCAGGGTAAACTTCTAATAAGAAAAGGAAAGTGAAACTAAAGGGAGGAATATAAACACTACTACAGTGGCTGGTCCTAAGTGGCAAAAGTGCAGAAAAAGTAGCCTAAGGTCATTGCATACTTCTTCTGTAAGAAAGTAAGCCACCTTAAGTAGGAATGCATAAAGTATCAGAAATGGCTATTTAGCGGGTATATCTCATATTTATGTTTGTTCTGAGATTAATTTAGCTTTAGTGCCACTTTATAAATTATGAATAGATAATTCACATAAGCGATTCAATGCGAAACTTCCAAACCCAAAGGAGGCCCAGCCCAGCTGAGCGATACGTATACATGGGTGATGAAAATAAAGTTGCAATTAAAGTTGTTGGAGTTTGTAGGCTTAAATTAGATTCTAGTTTTTTTTGTTTTAGATTTGGATGAGACTTTATATGTACCGTCCTTTTAGGCGGAATCATATTTCAATTTCATTTGTTAGACAGATCTAGTTTTACTGTCACTCTTGATAATGAAATGCATAGTTTACTTTCCAAACCTAAAGTTGTTGGTACTAGAATTCTGATTGATGGCTTTTTAAATTGAAACTTCATGCTTTATATACTGAGTCTCTATATGTGAATGACATAGGCACTAAGCGTGTAATACCCCGTTTCCAGATTACGTACTTAGTTGCGTATTCAGCTTTTCGATCGTATTTTTCGATTTACTTCCTGTATTTGACCGATTTCACTTTCAAATATCATTTTCCAATATACTAGATTTTCTAGGATTTTCTGGATTTTTCCTGAATTAAAATGAATTTCTTCAAAACCGGTGTCGACCAGTGTCGCTGATCGATTCCTGGAATTTTAATTCTCAAACAGTTAGGAATTTCTAGATGGTCCTTTAGACTTTATTTCTTAGAATCATATTCCCTACTTAAATACTTTTTCTGAGAATTTTATAAATTTATGAAAACTCCAACGGAGTCGGTAGATAACTGACTCCGGGATTTTTAGTTTTAAAACTATAAAGTATTTCTTAAAAGGATTTCACTATTAGTCTTCATATATTATTCTTGATTTCTGGTAAAATTTTCAGGTCATTCCGAGATACTTGAATTTCGGACATTTTTTTCAATAATCCCAAAATTCCACAATTTCCACCTCATTTCCCACTCACTTTCCATCTAATCCCACTCATTCTCTCTCTCTCTCCCATAGCCGGCCAAGTGGCCAGGTGAGGGACACCTCACCCCCTCTCTTTTTGCAAAAACCCCCATCACTTCCATCTTAATCCCACTCCATTCACAAAATCCCCATCTTATATATATCTTTTCATTTGCAATTTACCCTTTTTCTCCTTCACTTCAAGCAAAAGAGAAAGCTCTCTCCCAAACCCTCTTCTTCTCAACCTGAACCCTAGCTCCAAGAACACCCCCAAGCTCTTCTCCTCCAGCTCTAGCTACTGATTTGGAGCTTGGATCGTAGCTCCCTTCGTCGTCAAGGATCACTTGGGAGCTATTCGTCAACCACACTCTTCCCGGACTCGTAGAGCCTCAATCAACGGTTCCAAGTGAGTATTTCACTCACCAAGACTTGAATTAGCCCTAGAACACTTGTATCTACACCTCTTGTACACCCAGGTCACCAAAAACATGAATGGAACCATCAAACACAATTTCCAGAAAATCTGTTCTGTCACTGTTTTTCCCACGATTAGTCGACTTAACCTAGGAGCTAGTCGACTAGAACACTTAGTTGAAACTTAGTTTTCTGGAAAACACAGTATTAGTCGACTTACCCCAAATATCAGTCGACTAATCTTTTCTGGACATAAATCTCAACTCTCTGGAAATCCCTATTAGTCGACTCCTGAATCCTCCTAGTCGACTAATCCTCCCTGGACCAGAAATCCAACTTTCTGTATCAACAGACTTAGTCGACTTAAGCATCTGTTAGTCGACTGGAGACCCCTATTAGTCGACTAACCCTTACCCCTAGTCGACTAATTCTGACTGTGTGTCATAATTAATTTCTGTTCTGAATTTGGTTCTTATGCTTGTTACATGTATGTTATATCTTGCTTGTTCATGATTCGATACTGGCACTACATGACCTATTACTGCATGGATGTATCTCTTGTTACCTCATGACTTATTATTGCATATTCTCGTTTCATGACATGTAAATAGTAAATATCACCACTTATCATGCCATCTCTTAAAACTAAGCATGGTACACTCGACTTTTACATAAAAAGCACTAACTTACATATGGGTCGGGGGAAGCCTGCGGATATCGATACGTGTTCGTGTTTACAGTGGTATTAGGTATATTGTACAATCATATTCCGGTCTTACCTGAGAGCCTCCAGGGGACCGAGGGGAGTGCTTGCTCCCTATTCCTGAATACTGTCATGACTAAGGGCATACATAAGACCCTCCTGAATAGCCTAGCGGCTGGCTTCCGTCACCAAGCAACGGAACAATCCTGGACCGTTATCCCGGGCATGTACGGGGTCCACTGTAAACATAGTTCGTCGATACCCCGCTGTTTCCAATAACAACCTTGTATTACTAGGATATGGATCTATGTGCGCTGGGACGCTGGGTCACATAGCTAGATATCACAGTAAAGCAAGTAATGATAATAATAGACTATAACTATGCATTCATTTCATTCTGACTTCAGTTCTATGTGTTTTCCCTACTTGTTGATTTCTATTTATGATACTGTTCCAGCTTTCCTTATTCATGTATCTTAGCCACTTGGCTGAACTTTGTTATCGTTATCTGTCTTGATCCCTTGGATTTGCACATTCAGATTCCGAGGCCTGGGCCGAAGTGGAGCCATCCACCGAAGATCAGGCTTTCTTTAGTGAGCAGGCAGATTAGCTCCGGTCCTCGTGCCAGATTCTCTCCTTTTGTCTCACGGGATCTCCATCCTACTCGTGAGCCTTTTTGTATTTTTGTTGTACCTTTTTTGCTGTTGGGCTGGTTGTGATGAAAAGATACATGTAAAGTGTAATATTTTATCATACTCTGTGATGACTTGTACTTGTACTTTATGTTGGCATGTGATGGATATCACGCTTGGTCGTGTACTCTGATCTTTGTTGTACTTTTATGCTTAGCGTATATACGTGGGGGCACCTTTTGACCAACGTATATACGTCGCAGTGACGTCTCCGTATTCGTGGAATTCGGGGCGTTACAGGTTGGTATCAGAGCCTAGGCTCTCACGCCTAAAGTACAATCAAGCAGCAAATTAATAATTTGCTGATGCCAACTACAATGTACAAAGTTATCTAGTCCTTCTTGATTCCTCCTTGATTCCATCCCTTGTGTCCTAAATTCCTTCCATTTTTCCAATTCCAGTTACCTTTCACCAATCGGTATGGAGAGAAGGACGGGCCGTAACAACTCTGGGCAAGCCTCTAATGGACCCACTGGAGACCATGTGGATATTCTGAGAGTCATTCAGACTATGATGGGGAACCAGCAGCAGCAGACGGAGCTCCTCCGGCAGGAATGGCAGCTCCCAAGGAGCAGAGGCCCGGAAATGTATCGGACTTCAGGCGGCTGCAACCAGCCATCTTCACGGGAGAAGAGAAGCCCTTGGATGCTGAACAATGGCTGACAGATACCGCAGACTTGTTGAATGCGGCCAGAGTACCGAAGGAGAATCAAGTGGAGGTCGCCAAGATTCAGCTGAAGGACATAGCCAGAACTTGGTGGCTAGCTGAAGAGGCCAGATTGGAGAAACCTGTCACCTGGGACACGTTCTCCAAGAGCTTTTATAGCAGGTTCTTCCCTGCCACTGCTCAGAAGGACATGGAAGAGCAATTCATCAGGCTACAGCAAGGGAGTAGGTCCGTGGACGAGTATGCCGCGGAATTTCTCAGACTGAGCCGCTTCGCCCCGTACATGGTAACGGACGAGGAGAAGCGGGCAAGTAGGTTCCAGCAGGGCTTGCAGATGGACATCCAGATGTTCTTAATGCCCCAACAACTGAAGACTTATTCAGAGGTTCTTACCATAGCTCGGGAAGTGGAGCGTGGGTTGGAGAAGAAGCGAGAGGATCAGATGAGGAACCAGGCCATGAAGAGGCCGTTTCCACCAATGGGGAGAGGAGGCCCATTCAGAGCAGCGAAGGTGCAGATGAGGCAGCAATTCAGACCAGCTCCTTACCAGGCGGGCCAACCATCGACCTTCTGCAGTTATTGTCAGAAACCGGGCCACATTCGTCAGAATTGCCGTAGGGCAAATGGATTGTGTTTGGTGTGTGGGTCCAGGGATCATTCTATAGAAGCCTGTCCGCACAGAAGGATGGGGATAGCCGGTCAAGCTGTGCCAGCACTGCAGGGACCGAGTGGACAGAGAGCACTTCCAGGGCCACCGGGGCAGAGGAATCAGGGACCGATGATCAGGAAAGTCCCTCCCCCTCCTCCGCAGCAAGCTATTCGCCCAATCCAGAGGGGAGCTAGGACAGCAGCAGGGCGTGGAAGAGGTCAAGCCTACAACTTGACGGAAGTGGAAGCTGAGACTTCTGAGGAGGTGATAACAGGTAATATCAGGGTGCATTCTCAACCTGTTTTAGCCCTCTTCGATTCCGGTGCATCCCATTGTTATATCTCAGACCATTTTGTGGCTTTGCATTCTATACCTGTTAAATCTTTAGACCACAAATGGGAGATTAGTACTGGGAATGGAGTAGTCATGTCTTCTAGGGTCTGTACTGATTGTCCAGTGGAACTTTGTGATAAGACCTTGGCCATAGATATGCTCGTGCTAGACACTAAAGGGTACGACGTAATCTTAGGCATGACCTGGCTCAGTCAGTATTATGCAGTTATTGACTGTAGGGAGAAGAAGATTATTTTCAGGATCCCCCATCAACCGGAGTTCCAATTTAGTGGAGAGGTGAAGTCTACCAAGAGAAAGACTCGGTTGACTACTTCGGAGGTTCAGAAAGGAGTACCGGTGTGGGATGAATTTCCAGGAGTGTTTGCTGAGATCTCAGGACTGCCACCTAAAAGGGTGATCGAGTTCTCAATTGATACTGTGCCTGGGACAGCTCCTATATCTAAGGCTCCGTACAGGATGGCACCGACGGAGTTAGAGATTTTGAAGAAGCAGCTGCAAGAATACTCAGGCAAGGGATTGATTCGGCCAAGTGCTTCACCATGGGGAGCTCCAGTGCTTTTGGTGAACAAGAAGGATGGTGGTAAGAGGCTTTGTATTGATTACAGGGAATTGAACAAGGTTACCATCAAGAACAAGTATCCTTTACCCAGGATTGATGATTTGTTTGATCAGCTTCATGGGGCCCGTGTATTCTCTAAATTGGATTTACAGTCGGGTACCATCAGCTGAGGGTGAAGAAGGAGGATATCCCGAAGACGGCATTCAGGACCCGTTATGGCCACTATGAGTTTCTAGTTATGCCTTTCGGAGTCACCAATGCCCCTTCAGTTTTCATGGATTTGATGAACCGAGTGTTCTCGCCCTATCTGGATCAGTTTGTTGTTGTTTTCATAGATGACATCCTGATCTATTCAAAGAGCTACAAGGAGCATGCAGAACACTTGAGGATTGTGTTGCAGACCCTCCAGCAGGAGCAGCTTCATGCCAAGAGGAGCAAGTGTGACTTCTGGTTGGACAGTATAGCCTTCCTTGGGCACATTGTTTCAGCAGAAGGGATTTCAGTTGACCCCAGCAAAGTCCAGGCGGTGAGAGATTGGCCAATTCCGAGGACGGTGACTGAGGTTAAGAGTTTTCTTGGACTAGCAGGATATTACAGACGCTTTGTCCAGGATTTCTCTAGGATTGCAGCTCCATTGACCAGGCTCACCAGAAAGGAGAGAAGTACATATGGACAGAGGAGTGTACTGCAGCATTTGAGCAATTGAAGCAGAGGCTCATTTCAGCTCCAATCCTGAAGACTCCCTCAGGAAGAGGAGGGATGGTCATCTACAGTGATGCGTCAGGGAAAGGCCTGGGGTGTGTACTTATGCAACATGGTCAGGTCATAGCATATGCATCCAGGCAACTGAAGATTCATGAGCGGAATTACCCAACTCATGACTTGGAGCTTGCAGCTGTGATATTTGCCTTGAAGATTTGGAGGCATTATCTTCTGGGAGATAAGGTGTTGATATACACGGATCACAAGAGCCTCAAGTATATTTTCTCACAGAAAGAGTTGAACATGAGACAGAGGCGGTGGCTGGAGCTGATGGCGGACTATGATATTGACTTGCAATACCATCCAGGCAAGGTCAATACAGTACCAGATGCACTGAGCAGGATGCCAGAGAATAGGGTGCTTGTCCAAATCACTCAGCAGAAAGAGTTGATTCAGGACATTATCAGATTGGACTTGATGTTGGTTCGGGAAACTGAGGAAGCAGGGCAGCTCATGGCTTTGCGGATTCAGCCAACATTAATAGATGAGATCAAGGAAGCTCAGAAGGAAGACCCCAGATTGCAGCAGTTCCGAGCTCAGGTAGAGGCTGGATTGAGGACTGATATCAGTATTCATCCGGATGGTGCCTTATATTTTGGTAGCAGGCTTTGTGTTCCCCAAGGAGAAGTTAGACAGAAGATTTTGGCAGAAGCACACAGTTCAGCATATTCCATCCACCCAGGGGGAAACAAGATGTATCAGGACTTGAAGAAGCAGTTTTGGTGGAATGCTATGAAGAGGGAGATAGCTCAGTTTGTAGCCAAGTGCCTGGTGTGCCAGCAGATAAAGATAGAGCATCAGAGGACAGCTGGACTTCTACAACCTTTACCGATACCCGAATGGAAATGGGAGCACATCACCATGGATTTTGTCACGGCATTACCTCGAAGTCCTAAAGGTAATAATGCTGTGTGGGTAATCATTGACCGTCTCACCAAGTCAGCTCACTTTATACCATTCAGGGTGGGTCAATCAACGGAGGTTCTGGCAGACAAGTACATGAAGGAGATAGTTCGTCTTCATGGAGTTCCAGTCAGTATTGTTTCAGACAGAGACACCAGATTCAGATCTCATTTCTGGGAGAGTCTCCAAGAAAGTTTGGGAACCCGCCTGAAATTCAGTACATCATATCATCCTCAGACAGACGGGCAATCTGAGAGGACTATCCAGATCCTAGAAGATATGCTAAGGGCCTGCATGATTGAGTTTAAGGGATCTTGGGAAGATCATCTTCACTTGGCCGAGTTTTCTTATAATAACAGTTATCAAGCAAGTATCAAGATGGCACCTTTTGAAGCATTGTATGGGAGGAAGTGTAGGTCTCCGATTTGTTGGGATGAAGTCGGTGAGAGAAGACTATTGGGGCCAGAGATCCTGATTCAGACCACAGAGAAAGTTAGAATCATCAGAGACCACCTCAGGGCAGCTCAGAGCCGTCAGAAGAGTTGGGCTGACACACAGAGAAGGCCATTGGAGTTCCAGGCAGGAGATCATGTGTTTTTAAAGATATCACCTACCAAGGGAGTTATCCGGTTCGGTACTCGTGGAAAGCTTAGTCCGAGGTACATCGGCCCATTCGAGATCTTGGACCGTGTGGGAGATGTATCGTACAGATTGGCTTTACCTCCATCTTTGGAGGGAGTGCACAATGTTTTCCACGTATCACAGTTGAGGAAGTATGTAAAGGATGATAGTCATATTTTGGACCATTCAGAACTGGAACTGCAGCCAGATTTATCGTATCAGGAGGAGCCGATGGCCATTTTGGATAAGAGTGTGAAGACACTGAAGAACAAGGCTATACCATTAGTGTTGGTGTCTTGGAACCGGCATGCACCAGGAGAGGCCACATGGGAACGGGAGGATGTTATCCGAGAGCGTTACCCTCAACTCTTCACATCTTGATTTGGTAAAACTCTTTCCTTCTATTCTTTTCTACTGTTATCTTTCCTCTTATCCTTATCTATCTGTTACCTTTCCTGTTACCTTTCACCTTATGAAATTTCGAGGACGAAATTTTTGTAAGGTGGGTGGATTGTAATACCCCGTTTCCAGATTACGTACTTAGTTGCGTATTCAGCTTTTCGATCGTATTTTTCGATTTACTTCCTGTATTTGACCGATTTCACTTTCAAATATCATTTTCCAATATACTAGATTTTCTAGGATTTTCTGGATTTTTCCTGAATTAAAATGAATTTCTTCAAAACCGGTGTCGACCAGTGTCGCTGATCGATTCCTGGAATTTTAATTCTCAAACAGTTAGGAATTTCTAGATGGTCCTTTAGACTTTATTTCTTAGAATCATATTCCCTACTTAAATACTTTTTCTGAGAATTTTATAAATTTATGAAAACTCCAACGGAGTCGGTAGATAACTGACTCCGGGATTTTTAGTTTTAAAACTATAAAGTATTTCTTAAAAAGGATTTCACTATTAGTCTTCATATATTATTCTTGATTTCTGATAAAATTTTCAGGTCATTCCGAGATACTTGAATTTCGGACATTTTTTTTCAATAATCCCAAAATTCCACAATTTCCACCTCATTTCCCACTCACTTTCCATCTAATCCCACTCATTCTCTCTCTCTCCCATAGCCGGCCAAGTGGCCAGGTGAGGGACACCTCACCCCCTCTCTTTTTGCAAAAACCCCCATCACTTCCATCTTAATCCCACTCCATTCACAAAATCCCCATCTTATATATATCTTTTCATTTGCAATTTACCCTTTTTCTCCTTCACTTCAAGCAAAAGAGAAAGCTCTCTCCCAAACCCTCTTCTTCTCAACCTGAACCCTAGCTCCAAGAACACCCCCAAGCTCTTCTCCTCCAGCTCTAGCTACTGATTTGGAGCTTGGATCGTAGCTCCCTTCGTCGTCAAGGATCACTTGGGAGCTATTCGTCAACCACACTCTTCCCGGACTCGTAGAGCCTCAATCAACGGTTCCAAGTGAGTATTTCACTCACCAAGACTTGAATTAGCCCTAGAACACTTGTATCTACACCTCTTGTACACCCAGGTCACCAAAAACCATGAATGGAACCATCAAACACAATTTCCAGAAAATCTGTTCTGTCACTGTTTTTCCCACGATTAGTCGACTTAACCTAGGAGCTAGTCGACTAGAACACTTAGTTGAAACTTAGTTTTCTGGAAAACACAGTATTAGTCGACTTACCCCAAATATCAGTCGACTAATCTTTTCTGGACATAAATCTCAACTCTCTGGAAATCCCTATTAGTCGACTCCTGAATCCTCCTAGTCGACTAATCCTCCCTGGACCAGAAATCCAACTTTCTGTATCAACAGACTTAGTCGACTTAAGCATCTGTTAGTCGACTGGAGACCCCTATTAGTCGACTAACCCTTACCCCTAGTCGACTAATTCTGACTGTGTGTCATAATTAATTTCTGTTCTGAATTTGGTTCTTATGCTTGTTACATGTATGTTATATCTTGCTTGTTCATGATTCGATACTGGCACTACATGACCTATTACTGCATGGATGTATCTCTTGTTACCTCATGACTTATTATTGCATATTCTCGTTTCATGACATGTTAAATAGTAAATATCACCACTTATCATGCCATCTCTTAAAACTAAGCATGGTACACTCGACTTTTACATAAAAAGCACTAACTTACATATGGGTCGGGGGAAGCCTGCGGATATCGATACGTGTTCGTGTTTACAGTGGTATTAGGTATATTGTACAATCATATTCCGGTCTTACCTGAGAGCCTCCAGGGGACCGAGGGGAGTGCTTGCTCCCTATTCCTGAATACTGTCATGACTAAGGGCATACATAAGACCCTCCTGAATAGCCTAGCGGCTGGCTTCCGTCACCAAGCAACGGAACAATCCTGGACCGTTATCCCGGGCATGTACGGGTCCACTGTAAACATAGTTCGTCGATACCCCGCTGTTTCCAATAACAACCTTGTATTACTAGGATATGGATCTATGTGCGCTGGGACGCTGGGTCACATAGCTAGATATCACAGTAAAGCAAGTAATGATAATAATAGACTATAACTATGCATTCATTTCATTCTGACTTCAGTTCTATGTGTTTTCCCTACTTGTTGATTTCTATTTATGATACTGTTCCAGCTTTCCTTATTCATGTATCTTAGCCACTTGGCTGAACTTTGTTATCGTTATCTGTCTTGATCCCTTGGATTTGCACATTCAGATTCCGAGGCCTGGGCCGAAGTGGAGCCATCCACCGAAGATCAGGCTTTCTTTAGTGAGCAGGCAGATTAGCTCCGGTCCTCGTGCCAGATTCTCTCCTTTTGTCTCACGGGATCTCCATCCTACTCGTGAGCCTTTTTGTATTTTTGTTGTACCTTTTTTGCTGTTGGGCTGGTTGTGATGAAAAGATACATGTAAAGTGTAATATTTTATCATACTCTGTGATGACTTGTACTTGTACTTTATGTTGGCATGTGATGGATATCACGCTTGGTCGTGTACTCTGATCTTTGTTGTACTTTTATGCTTAGCGTATATACGTGGGGGCACCTTTTGACCAACGTATATACGTCGCAGTGACGTCTCCGTATTCGTGGAATTCGGGGCGTTACAAAGCGAAAATTAATTAAAGAAACATTAGAAAGTTTGGTACTAGACGAAGTTCAGATGTCTTAATTTGGTGTATACAAACATTTGTGGTCCATTCCCTATAGCTTCTTGGAATGGTCATGAATATTTCATCACTTTTACAGACAATTACTCTCGTTATAGGTACCTACACTTGTTCCATGAGAAATCTCAATCATTGGACATGTTTAAAGCCGTTAGATCTGATTATGGTGGTGAGTACTATGACAGATATGACGAATCAGGTAAATGTCCAGAATCATTTGTCAATTTCTGAAAGAGTGGTATTGTCGCTTAGTACACCATATCAGGGACACCTCGTCAAAATGGTATTGCTGAGAGATAAAATCACACACTAAAGGATATGGTTGGGAGTATGATAGCTCACACTACTCTACCAAAGTCATTATATAGTGAAGCCTTAAAGATGGTTGTCACCTCTTTAATAAAGTACCTAGCAAAATAGTAACTAAAACCCTATATGAGTTATGGATTGGGAAATCTCTCAGTATTAGGCATCTATATGTTTGGGGTTGTCCAGCGGAAGCTCGGCCATATATACCATATGAGAAGAAGTTGGACTTAAGGACAGTTAGCTGTTTATTCGTAGGGTATTCTGAGAGGTATAAAGGCTTTAAGTTTTATTGTCCCTCCACTAAGAACATAAAGACGGATTGCTAAATTTTTTTGAGAATATTCAGAACAGTGGGAGTCAACTACATAAAGATTTCATATTTAAGAAAGAACATATTGTTATACCCATGATAATTATTCCAAATGATAAAGTAGTTGTTCCACTTCAAGATGAAAATACAGTTGCATCCTTACAAGATATATATACAGTTCATCCTGAAGTAGATCATGCTGGTGAGGTAGAAACTGAAAATTCTCAACCACAAGTGCCTAGGAGATCATTAGGGAGAGGAGATCAGTCATTGCAAATGACTATATATAGTTTATCTCCAATAGCATGAGTTTGACATAAGGCTAGAGGATGACCCCGCATCCTTAAATGAGGCCAAACTCAACATTCACTCCAGTAAGTGGTCAAATGCCATGAAAGATGAGTTAAAATCCATAAAGGACAATGATGTTTGGGATTTAGTAGAGTTGTCTGAAGGAAAGAAATCGATTGGTTATAAATGAGTATTCAAAACAAGCGGGATTCGAAAGGCAATGTCGAAAGGTATAAGGCACATCTTGTCACAAAGGAATTCACTCAAAGAGAAGGCATTGACTATAAGGAGACTTTCTCCCTGTTTTTCATGAAGCATTCTTTTGGGATTATTATGGCACTGGTGGCTCACTTTGACCTAGAGTTATACCAAATGGATGTTAAGATTGCCTTTCTTAATGGTAGCATTGAGAAGGAAATCTGTATGGTGCAACCAGAAAGTTTTAAAGTGAAGGTTTCATAATATTTGGTTTGCAAATAAAGAAATTCATTTATGGTTTAAAGCAAGCATTCTGTCAATGGTATTTGAAATTTGATCATGTAATATCCGATTTTTAATTTTAAGGAAAATATAGTTGATCAATGTATTTACCATAAATTTAAAGAGAGTAGACTTATATTTCTTGTGCTATATGTGGATGACATTCTACTAGCAAGTAACGATATGATTCTTTTACTTGACACTAAGAGTCTTCTCTCAAAGAACTTTGAGATGAAAGATCTTGGAGAAGCTTCTTTTGTGATAGACATCCAGATTCAACGTGATAGGACACGTGGAATATTAGGTTTATCACAAAAGGCCTATATCGATAAGGTGCTAGATAGATATGGCATGAAGAATTGCTCCAAGGGAGATAAGTTAAGTCTACTCTAATGTCCCAAGAATGATCTACGAAAAGAGCAAATGAAAGACATTCCATATGCATTGGCGGTTGGATGTCTGATGTGTGCTCAAGTTTGTACCCATCCAGAATAGCATATACCATTGAGAAACTTGACAGAAACTTGATCAATCATGGGATTGATCTCTAGAAGACTGTCAAGAAGGTAATGCGATATCAATGGAAGAATACATGAAATCTGATCAGTTGCAGCTGATCGGATACACAGATTCAGATTATGCTGTATGTATCGACAATAGGAAGTCCACTTCATGTTTTTTTTCCTTATTGTAGGAAGATGGTGGATTTAGTCGAGAGGCCACTACAGCTACACTGTGATAATAAGAGCTATAGAGCTCTACTACAATAGTGACAAGAGTTCAGTAAAGTCGAAGCATATCGACATCAAGTTTCTTGTCATCAATGATAAAGTTCGGAATCATATTTTGTCTGTTGATAGTGATGACACTATTCTTAATATTACAGATTCACTCATTAAAGGACTTTCACCTTAAGTATTCTTAGAGCATATTGCTCATATGGGGATGACTAGTCATTATGATATCCTGATTTTGTGGGAGTGGATAATTTTATGTAACAGACATTATTTCTAAGTGCACTTTATGGATATTTGTTGATTCTGATAAATAAATTTATAACTGCTTTTCCTAAAGTTTACTTTTGCGCATTTGAGTTTGTTGAATTAGCAGTTAGACTCGTTGGAGTCATAAAGTGAGACTCGTTGGAGTCATAAGGTTAGACTCGTTGGAGTCATAAAGTGGAAACCAGTTGGAATTGTACCTTATTTGATCAGAGGACATTTCCATGCCACACGTCCACATTTGATCTATGTCGTTAGGGATTCTGAAACTTGTGATGTGGAAGGTCCTACCTCGATTATACAGAAGGTAACGATCGCCATGTTCGGTGGCAGGACTCTTAATGGACCAGATTATTTTGAAACGTGGTTTGTCGGCGGTTAAAGTTTTTTGACGTCATAAAGTTATGCATAATATTTATTCAGTATGACTTGCTTGGCCCAAGTGGGAGATTGTTAGACTTATTAGTTGTAAAGTCTAATTTATTTTGGGCCTAATCAAGTCAATTGGATATTTGCCCCCGCCCACTTAACCTATGTTGTTTGACTCAATAAAGAATTGATCAAACCTAAATGGTTTGGGTCTAGACACGTTTTCAATTACACTTAGCCATGAGTGTATTTAAATTAGAATGTGGGACTCATCACACGTGTGGAACTCGTGTTATAAATCAAGGGCCTAAATCTATGATGAGTTGAACTAGGTGTTGGCCCAAGGTTACAATCACCCTTGTTTAGTGTGTTTTGATGATTACAAAACATATTAGTTATTTGTACTAATATTGTTTATTGGTTAAGTGTGTTTCAGGGATCTAACTCATCTAGAAGGTTTATTCCCTATAAGCAAATGTTTTGGACTCAAGTCAACTCAAATTGGGCTCAAGGATCAAGTGTTGAAGACCTTATGGTGAAAAGCCCTCTTGAAGCACTTGTAGTACCTAGAACCAATGTAAGAATTAGATTGTTAAAGTTTGAGTTTTGAAAATTGGCTCTAGGATACACACACACGTTTTTTTTTTGTATTCAAGTTTGCATGATCAAAATTTAGGTTTCATGCCTTAGTATATTTATACATGACCCTAATTTTTACAAATATAAATATCATATTTTTGATCATGTATGTATACCCTTTCCAGCATGTTACTTAGCTTTCCATACTTCAAAATATTTTTTTTTACAAAAATTTCCAAGTCCCAAAATCCTGCTGTTTTTTTTTTTCCTGTTTCAGGCTGACCGGCCGACCGGCCCGGTCGACCGGCGCCAGTGCCAGGACGTGCACATTTGTGCACGTCTGTCGGTCGACCGCCCGGGTCGACCGACTGTGAGCAGTTGCTCTCGGGTTTTCTGGGTCGACCGCCCGGTCGACCGCCAGAAGAAAAATGTGTTTTGTCTTTTAGGACGGTCGACCGGTCCGGTTGACCCGAGCCAACGGCTCTTTGCCAGCTGAGCTGGCGGCTGACCGGCCCGGTCGACCGCCAAGCCTGGAAAAGCCCAACGACTCTTTCCTCTTTTGTGCAATTCTGAAATCTGTTTTTTGGACTGTTTTTTTGGCAGACTTTTTCAGGTTTTTCAGAACTTTTTCAGAGCAAATAAGTCAAAATAAATTGTTTTTAACTTATTTCTCTCCCTATAAATAGTGGAGAAGAGTTTCTTGCAAAACACCAAGAAAAATCCTCAAGTTTTCAAAGTTTTCAAAGAGAAAAGAAAAGTGTTTAAGCTCTCCATTTCCAACTCATTCTTGAGCTAGTTTTCAGTTGTGTTCCCTAGCAAAAATCATCTCTACAACTGAGTTTTTCTCACTACACTTCATAGAGCCAAAAATCCTTTACTCATTCTATAAGAAAGTTGTAAAAGAGTGAGAATTTGTAAAAGAGTTTAGTGATCTTGTTGTGATCACTTTTGGTTACTTGTTCCTCTTCTTGTTCTAGTGGAGACACCTCTTCGGTAGAGGTTATTGTAATTGGTGGAGCTCGGTGCTCGGGTCTTCGGTAGACCGTTGTAAGCGTCCTCGGTGGATAGTGGAAACCCTTCACGGAGGTGAAGGCGGGGAGTAGAGCGGTGGCTCGAACCTCGAAACAAATACTTGTGTTTGCGATTGTCTTTTGCTCTTGCTCTCTATTTTGCTTTACTTTCAATTGCTCTCTATTGCTTATTGTTTCAAGTATTTTTGCTTCCTCTACTTGTGATATCTTGTGTGCTCTTCATCATTGCCTATTATTCATTCATTGATATTTTGTCGATCAATTCTCATACAATAAGGTTGCATTGCGCACCTCTAACCCATTCAAGGGGAATTGGGAGGAAGGAGTTCAGAACCTCTCACGGGGTATTCGGCTCTTAGTCTTGTTTTGAGAGATCGTTGCATCATTCATTCATCTTAATTTTAAAAAGATTGTTAGATTAGCAATTACACCTATTCACCCCGCCCCCTCTAGGTGTTTTTCACTAGGGTTTCTTGATACTATATATACCATGAGTAGGGTTCCCTCTCCACCAACAACAACAAGAATAATCATCTCTCTCTTAGAGGCCTCTCATCTCCTCTAAGGATAAAGAAGAGAACTTGGTGGCTGGAGAGAAGAATCCTCTCCTTCAACCCGGCGTCCTCGAGATCGTGTAACCTTCGGTATCCTCTTCGTAATGGAATCAGTTATGCCTAAAACTCTCCTTCCCTTTGATCATGATAAAGAGGCTTACAGTATATGTAGATCTTGTATGGAATAAATTTAGATCTAACAACTCCTGCAAGCAGCGACAAGAAGCCCTTGGTTTTCTTCATTTTTGAGTATTTTTTGTGTGGAAAATCTTTTCAGAAAAAATTCGGATCATGTTTGTGAGCTACACAAACATATTATAAGAGATTATAAGAGTTTCAATTCACAAATCAAAGAGAGTCCTTTGGAACAGAGAAGAGCAGATCGATGAAAGAGAGGGTTTAAAGAGAAAATTAATGATTTAAATTCTGAGACAGGAATGATAAGGTGGACAAGGAGTTCGGCGGGAATTCTTTTTTCCCCACATTATCATGTCGGTTCTCAGAAGAACCGAAGTGAATAAGCGGGAATTGTGAAATGTATATTTATTTAATTTTGAAAATGTCATGATATGATAGTTTTATTTATAAAATTGTCACCACATTTTGTTTCACGTCAGTTTATCTACGTGAGCCGGCGTGAAATGTGCGACGTAAAAGATCAAATCTGTACTAGGGACACCAATAACACAAATATGAATTCTGAGAAAAAATAAAAGTAATTTTATTCATTTCTAGAAGAGATACCAAAATAATAAATTTAAAGAAATATTGAAATATTTCAAGAAAAAAACAAAAGAGTTCAAACTGTAACTTAAATTCAAAGCGAGATAAAAATTCAAAAAAGATTTAAAAATTAAAAAAACTGCTGAAAATTGTAATTCAAATCTTCATCATAATAAGAAAGTTATTTTTCGAGTTTCTAAAATTTAAATTTTTGAGTCATAATTGTATTAAAATTAATTTAAGAGTTTATTTTTTTAATAAAATAAGTAGTAAATTAAAAATAAGTTTGATTTTGAGCTGAATTGAATATGTATTGTTTTAGTAGAAAAAAATATGGTCAATATTTATAGTTGAATGAGCTTCTATCAAAGGAGTGAAAAAAGAGGAGAGAGAATTTATAGTTGATAAAAATTTCAATAAAAATATTTTATTTTTAAATTCTTCAAATAAATTTATGTTCTTCTACTCAAAAAATCAATAGTAACGTGGTGTTACACGACATCCACATTGATTTTAATCATAGATGAATTAAAGATGCTTTCCTTCCTCCTGTGCCTTCTTTGATAGATGCTCAAGATTAATCCAACATATTTAATTAACGAATCTAAATCGCACCCACTAATTACATCTAGAAGAGCCTTGCACTTGGGTAAGAATAACTAAGCAACCTTCTAATAGTCTGCTAAAGCAACAAAAGATGAAATACCCGCATCTTTTTTACTAATTTACAGTTGGATTTTCACTACATTATTGAACAAAACCGTGGGCTATGAAGAATCACACAGCAACAACAACCGAAGTTAGTTACCAGGTTGATTTATTGATCCAGTGGAGTTGCAGGTGGTCGAGTTACAGAGAAACAAACCGTAGGTCACGTTAACGAACACGGGAAGCAACCGCGTGGGCCCAAAACCTGAGCTGATCCTTGAGATCGACCCCACCCTCGGCCATCGGAATCTTGAAATTCCTCAATCGGTTCACCTCTTCCTCCTCCGCGTCCCAAGCCTCCGATAAGTACGGCCTACGCACCGCCACGTCATCGGCCGAAGCAGAAGAAGACACAGCTTCCTCATCCGCTGCCGCCGGTTGCGGCGGCGGCGGCGGTTCCTTATCTCCGCCGCGCGCCTCTGCCGCCGCCTCCTTCAGCCTCTGAAGCCCCGGCACGATCTCCATCAGCCTCGGATCGGTCTCCGCATCCGAGAACGTGAACCCGAGGTCCATGAACCCCTTCAGCTCCTTGAACTCCAGCTCAGACAAGCTCTTGCTTCTCTCGCTCCGCCTCCTTCGGCGGTGGCGGCGATCTCTCCTGTTCTTCCACCGCTGTCCGTGCTCCTCGACGGTGACTTCAAGCATCGAGATTTCGTCGTCGCCGGGCGACTGCTCCTTTCCGGAGGGGATGGTCTGGAGCTTCGGAGGGTGGATCTGGAGCGTCGGAGACGGCGATAGGTCGTCGCTGAGAGACCGCCGGTGGCTGAGCCGGCGGCGGCGGAGGCTCGCCGAGGTCGGCGACGAGGTGCGGGATTCGGCGTCCTCGATCTTCACCTCCGCCGCTGGCGGCGGCGGGAGTTGTAAAAGGATTAAGCTGCGGAACCAGTAGAGATCGAAGAGGGCTAGGGTTAGATTTACTTCTTCCTCTTCTTCTTGTGGTCTCTGCTCTTCATCATTTTCCATCGATGAATTTTGCAGCAGAAGCACAAAAAATGAAAATGAACTGGGAAGGTGTTAATTTATAGGGAGGGTAGGGGATGATTAAATTGCCATTGAGATGCGGTATTAATTACGGGAGGGACCAGAAGCAGATTGATTAGCATTTGCAATTTGCAGAGTTCGGTGGAGGATAAAGATGGGGAATGTGCGTGCGGTGGTCCGGCGGAATAATGGAAGACCGTGATAAGAAAGAGAGAAGGACAGATAGGTGGCAGTGTGGACAGACGAGGAGACTGTAGATCCTTGGAGGTCAGGCCGCAGGCCGGAGGGGATTCTATTTTTGGTCTTACTCGAGCCTCGAGGGGGAGCTCTACGAGGTTCGAGGTTACAGTAATTTTTCATTTGGGCATTTTTTTAAAAAAGACATTCAATAAATAATTAATTTTGAAAATCGCTCACTTTTCAAATTAATTTCAAAAATGGGTCTCTGACACATCGTTTCGGCGTCCCCGTCGTGTCATTTTTTTTTTGCTTCATCTAGAGTTGATAAGAGACGAAGTAAATTTTTTTTCCTATGTATTGCTTTCTCTGAGATTGACGACCCGAACGAAGCAATATTATTTTTTCTAAATTTTGGCCTTACGAACCTGACTTGTGCAGTTTTTTTACCTGTCAGGCTCGTCTGGGGTTGCATCCCAAAAGAGAGAAATTTGTGATTTTTTATAAAGTTTCGCTCGTCTAGAGTTGGCAATTCGGACATCCCAAAACTTAAAAAAAAAGGCTTTTTTCTTTTCCCCGTCACTCTCCTCTCTCCCCCCCTCTACTCTAACAAACCTAGGCACGCCGATGCTGACAAGGCCGAGGGCAGCCACGACGAGCAGCAGGGTAGACCAGCAGCTGTTGGGCTGCTGGTCTGCCCTGCTGGGTTGTGACGGCGGTGAGTAGCCTTCCTCGTCGTCGGGCTCTTCACCGTCGTCGCCCTTGCTGGGTAGCCCAGCAGCAGCAGTAACAGCTCAGCAGCTACTGGGCTGCCGTGCTGCTCGTCGTGGTCGCCGTGGCCGCCTCGACCTCATCATTAGCGACATGCCTGATGGTGAGGGAAAGGAGAGAGGAGGAAGGAGAGAGGAGAGAGGAGAGAGGAAAATGAAAAACATTATTATTTTTTATTTATTTTGGGCTTAACTGGAGTTACCAACCCGAACAAGTGATTTTTTTTTTTATTTTTTCGCTTGTCCGGGGTTGGCAACATCGGACGAGCAAAATTAAAAAAAAAAAGCAAATAAATTTCACTTGTCCTGAGTTGCCAAACCCGGACGAACAAATACATAGCATAAAAAAAATATGTTCGTCCGGGGTTGGCAATCCGGTAAACCCAAAAACGATCCTGACTAGCGCGGGCGTCACACTGACGGGGTGAACTGCATCGTCGTCGATGTGCGTGTCAGAGGTCGGTTCTGGGTGTAGCACCTCGTTCTCTGGATACGTACCCAGATGCGTGTCCCGATTTTTTCGACCATATTGTTTCAATTTTCTCTCAGTATTTATTTTTGGGTTGTGATTGCTTATATTATTTTGTATCGGATCAGGATCTCAGACCTAGAGTCAGCTCTGACCTGGACCAGGAACCCTATACCGGCATACTGCTTGAGTTGGCCTTTCTGGTAGACCGGTTTGACCGATTTCAGTCTCAATACTATTTTCTAATATTTTAGAATTTTTATGAATTTCTGAAATTTTTCAGAATTATCCTTCAAAATCTTCAAACCGGTGTCGATTGGCATCGCTGACCGATTCCCGAATTTTTAGTTTTCAAACAGAATTAAATTTTTAGAAACGACTTTTACATTACTTCTTAAAATCTCATTTTCTATCTAAATACATTTTTTGAGATTTTCTTAATTTATTAAAATTTGACCGATTTTGGTGTCGACTAGTATCGCCGGAAGATTTCAGGATTTTTAATTTGAAAATCAGATTTAATTTCTTGAATCCAATTTCACCAAGCATCTAAAATAATATTTTATATTTTTAATAATTTTTGGGAACGTTTCTGAAACAGTCAAATTTTACCCTATTTAAATAATAATGTTATTTGTCTTTCTCTTTCTTTTCTTGTTTTTTCCTTCTCCACTCCTCTACTTAATACTTTAAGGTTATCTTATTAATTTAATTATTTAATAATATATTTATTCATTAATTTTTTATTATTTCTTTTTGTAACGCCCCGTTCCCGTAGGGACGGGGATGTTATGGCGACGTACATACGCGAGGTGTAAACACGCTCACGCGTACGTTAAGCCTCAGTACAATAAATAACCTCCATAAATACCTGGGGTCCAGCATGTGATAAGTACAAGAATACCTGTAGAAGAGGGTCAGAGATCATAACAGATATGATAAATGGGAACAAAGAAGATAACAGAAATAAATGCTCAAGATACCTATGAATGGTCCCGATGAGGAATCTCCTATGTGACTCCATGGCACTCCCAGATACTACGGTATGCGGCTCTCCAATCTGGGCATGCAAACCCAGGGTCGTCAGAAAGCGACCTAGTGAGTGGTAAAATGAAGGAGGCAGTAATATATACTATAGTACTACAAGCATGATATTACTATAGATACGTGATGGTGTATACCATAATAAACAGTAAGAACATATAGCAGTAGGAACATGTAACATGTCATCTTTTACTACCATTATTACCTAACCGGTTATCATCAGGTCATGTTTCTAATCATACCCAGTTTATAGAATATAATGTTATCTAGTGGTGACGAGAGTACATGCTAGTGGTGCTGTGATAGCAGTGAACATGCAGGTGAGTATATGTCTGCAACAATAAAATATATGCAGATGGGTATATGTCGGCAACATAAAATATATGCAATGCAGAACATGCATAGTATGCCACTACATACAGTGTAACGTATACCAGGTAATGTAACAAATTATACATGTGCATGAGTAGTAGGTCACTATAGAAAGTGTAACAGAAAACAGGTACAGTATTAATGTATACATATAACATGATAGCAATTACATGATCAGGAATAGTAACAGGTAATATAGTAGCAGGCAGGTCATGTCATAGTCATGTTATTCATACAATAGTAGCGATCAGTACCACCTGCTATTTTAATTACTCTCTTCCAGTGTCCCATACCACTGGCGGTTCATACTGAAGCCCGCACCCCAGTCGAACCCATCCGGACATGGCCTACGGGTACCATTATCCAAACGAGAGAGTAACCAAATAACAAGTGTTCCCGACGTCACTATTGTGTATACTGTTTTATTATGTTAATTGGAAACCCATGGTCGAGGAGTTCTTATCGGGTAGGTGTATCCCGTGCATACCCGGGATCACGGCCTTTATCAAAACCCTGGCTGCTAAGACCAGAGCCCTCCGCTAAGAGGGGAACAATAATCAAGTAACAATAGCTCATGGAGCAATTGGTAGATAGCACTACCATCCCCTGCAGTGGGAGAACAATATGGATCCAGTACATCACCCGATAAGATCTAATCAACCGTCAAGTCTCCCCCATACCCCAGTTATCATTATGATCTGATATGTCAGGTATCCAGTGTAACAAGAACAAATAATAGTACATGATACGGGTAACATGATAACTGGACCAGAGCTCTATTGATAGCATAGAACAATATAACAGGAATCGGGAACAATATATCGGGAACAATATAACGGGAACAATATAACATGAACAATATCACGAGACCAATGTAACAAGATCAATAGATGTGGGATTCCACATATCACATATCAACAGCTCTCATGTCCAGTATCGGAAAATCCATATCAGTACCAGGAACCAATCATATATCATGAATACGGGAACATGGAACAATAATACATGTAATAAGCATGGTGATCCATATGACAAGAATATAGAGAAACCATATAAGCATGTGTCACAGGGATGTATGACATGCATGTGTAACAGTGATAGGTCAACATGACATGCACGTATAACAGGGCTATGTAAACATGACAGACATGTGTATCGGAATCCATGTAACGATAATCACAATCATATGACATGCGGTAGGCCGTGCATATATGTGTAGCCATAAGTCGTGTAATGTCCTCGTAATAATACATGGAAGAACAGTGTCTACTATAAGACCATATCCCGTGACTTGATAGTATCCGTGTCCTAGTAACCATAACATGCTATAAACAGCGTCGGTGTCTCCGTCTATCAGTACTGCTAACGCAGGCAATAACAGGGTCAGTGTATCCGTGAATGATAATATATCGTGTAATATGTGGTACCGCTAGCTGGTTGTACTGGGTATATAGTATTCAGTGTGCTTAGGATGTTCGGGTAGTAAATACGGATACATATAGTCATGGTGTCTAAGGTGAGGCAGGTACCTGTGATCATACCTAATCTAGTATGTCGGTCACCATCTTATGATATTGATTATATTTAACAAATCCTTATACTAGTCTTGTATTAAGTACCTTTAATGAACCGGTAGTTTCAGTTGTTATAGTGAGTAAGATGAGTCAATCAATCAAGATTATTAAACATGATAAAATATAATTTATAAAAGAAAAAACACTCACAAAATGGTCATAGGATGGTAGCTCTCTTCCCACGATCGCAACGGATCCAGAATCGCCCGAATCGAAGTCCGGATGCTCCCGATATCGCCCGAATACTAATCATAACAAATAGAGTTAAATATGTAAATAAAAATATTAAATGCAAATATTGAATTGTACAAGGGGGTTTTCTGTAAA